>JAOSBN010000002.1:38234550-38251749 GCA_027563595.1 Erythroxylum suave
GAAATGCTTTGAAATAAAGTGGGCCCATTTTGGCTCAATTTTATTATCAATTTCCGCAATTTAGTGTGCCTCGTTCCTATTAAGGAAAAATTGAAATGGGATCGGATTGTGATAGTGAAAATAACACGCCACCCTCGCAGGGCACGGATTTGGGCATCACCATCGATGTCGGGTTTGGGTCATGTGGGAGTGGGGTGTTACAAAATAGGTTGGAATGCTTGATAGCATAAGCAAAGTCGAGGTTTACCGACAGAAATGTATTGCGTCGATAAATTCTGTAGGTAAATTAGAAAGATAAATGTCATTTTCATTTAACCTAAAAGCTACCGAAGCCCCCCCTCCCCCTCCTCCATCGCATTTGTCTTTTCTGTCTATCGTTGTCGTCCCACCATCCTCCTCTCTGTCCCTATCCCACCATCCTTAACTCTGTTGCTACCGAAGCGCCCCTCCTCCTTCTCATCTGCTTCAAGGCCTCAAAGGGTGTAGCATCTGCTTCAGAGACGGTGACTGCTAAGTATGGTCTATAGCTCTTTCCTACAACACTTTGGTTTTGTTGTGCTATAAAGAGCTCTTTATTGTGTTTAAAATAGACACCTCCATAGTCTAGGGCAAGGCTATTTCTTTTAGATGGTATGAATAGAAACAATTTTGAGAGAGAAAATACTTACAATTTCAAGTTGTAAACTTCTTTTTTTCATTTTTGTTATCCACCTTTACTTGAGAAACTTGCTGGAAATTCTAAATTGCAAAAACCTGAAGATGGAATACTGAAAATATCTACGAGGGGAAAATGTTGTTTTGGCTCTTTTCTTTACCCATTCAAATATCATGTGTACTTGCATTCAAGATACTATTCCGAATTTTGAGTTCAGTGTTTAATTCTTTAGTCATTTTGACATAAAATGTCAAATAATTGCCATTTTATGCATTTATAGCATTTTCTAGACTATTCGACTAAAGTTTCATTTCATGTGGATATGCAAAAATTAAATGACAAATCCATTTTAGGTATTATATAGTTTTCCACTCATAAACATAAATTTAATGACATTGGTACACAGAGCTACCTGAGTGATTAGGCTGAATATTATTATAACTTGCCTGAATGTAAGGAGCGATATTTTTGGCGATCAACTCAAATATACTTTTCATTTTCTAGTTTTTCTTTTTTTCTTGAGGGGGTTACAATTTTCTTGATTTTGAGAAAACAAAGATAACTACTTGACTAATTTTTCGATAGCATCATCCCACCACCTGAGATGCTTAAATTAGTATTTAGTGTTGTGAGATAATGTTGATGATCTTGTAATCTTTTGCAATTCCAAATTCATCAGGGAAATCTTTTACTTTGAAATTTAGTACATTTACTCCACTGTAATTACTTTAGAGTAGTTTAAATGTTAAAAAAATACACAACATTTTACAAAAGATTAATCATTTTTTATAATGAATTAATACATGATATTTTTGCATAACTAAAATATGAATATGTAATAAATGGAATTCAAAAATAACATAGAAGTAAATCTACTTAGGATCATATAAAGAACATTTGAGTGAACTAAAAAAATAGTATTTCAAAATTATATTAAAATTATACTTTGATTATAGTGTGATGTTATTTCTTGTATTGAGTTATGTTTTTTTTAATATGTTGTGATGGTATTCTTTATACTTAGTTATGGTATTGACATATTAAAGTAAAGATAGTATTTATTTGTATAGTGTGATGGTACTTTTATACAGAGTTATGATATAATTTGTGTGGTCATGGTATTCTCTGGATATTATGATGATACTATTTATACTTAATTATGGTATAAACATATTAAAGTAAAGTTGATACTTATTTGTATAGTATAATGATATCTTTTATATGGAATTATTGTATAGTTTGTATGGTGTCGTGTTATTCTTCATATGTTGTGATGATATTCTTAGTACTCTATCATGTTATTGACACATTTTAGTAATACTCATTTGTATAGTGCGATGATATTTTTATATATAATCTTGGTGTACAATGTATGGAGTCAACATGTCTTTATATGTGGTTATGGTGTTCTTTACACCTAGTTATAGTATTGAAAATTTCAAGTAAAGACAATACTCATTTATACATTATGATGATATTTCTTATATAGATTTGTAGTATAATTTCTATAGAGTCATAATATTCTTTATAAGTTACGTGGTATTATTTTTACTCAACTATGGTATTAAGCTATTAAAGTAAAGGTGGTACTTATTTATATAATGCAATCGTGTTTTTTATATAGACTCATGGTATTGTTTGTATAAATTCATTATATTCTTTATTTATTATTATTGTATTGTTTTCACTCAATTGTGGTATTAATATATTAAAGTAAAGATGATACTTATTTGTATGGCATGATGATATTTTTTACATTGAATTATGGTATACTTTGTAAAAAGGGTATTCTTTATAAGTTATGATGGTACTCTTCATATGTATTAATAATATTCTTTTTATTCACTTAGATATAATGATAAATTGACTATTATAACCATATTTTAGATTAAATAGTTATTATGTAGATCAAAAGTTACCACTTCCACTAAGCCACCTATTTTAGTTTAAACTATTTGATGAATTGTCTTTTTCCTCTAGTATATATTAACTCACTGCCTCTTCCATTTGTTATTTTTTGATATGGATGTAACATGTCTATCCATTTTAGTGTTTAATTTAGGTTTTCTCTTACATTTTAGCTTTCTTATCCCTTCCACTCTCAAATACCCAACATTTTCAATTCACTTTTCACAGTATCTTTTATCAAGTATTAAATACCCAACTATTTTCCATTCAAATACCTACTATTTCACAATTAATATTTGTGTTATCTCAATAGTTGACTATGATAGGCAAGTGAAATTTGAAGAGAAAAAACTTGAGATAGAGTGAAAAATGTACTTGTTCGGTATATTTTTAATAAAACTGAGATTATGATAAGAAATACAAAAAAATACGCTTACTATTCTTTCTCTATTTTATGCCGCTTCATTACTTTTGGTTCTTGCTTAACTTTAGATAAGGTTTTCATGATGTTAGGTCAACCAGAGAAAAAGAAAAAAGAAAAAAGCACTTTGTAAGGGTTTTATGTTACTTGACGTAATCTAGCATATAAAATTACTATTTTCCTTTTTTCTTTATTTCATGATTTTACAACTTCTTATTTATATTTCTAACCTCTCTCTTTTTTTTATGTAGGGAGTTGAGGTGTTTCTTGACTCGTACCCATATTAAGATAATAACAATTTTACCTTAGGTGAGATATCATAATGATTGTTATTTTTCTATTATTAAGTTAATATTATTTAACTACTTATAAATGCTTCAATCTTTTCTTTTTTCTTTTTTCTTATATTTATATGGTTTTGGACAGGGTTAGAAGGTGATCTTCATATGTATTTAGACTGATTGGTTAGGGCATCACATGTTATGAATTATGTTACTTAGAATCCATATAATGAACATGCCATTATAATAAAATAAAAAAAACTCTTCTTGAAGTTTTTATCAAATGTTTATATACCCCTAGTGCTTTTACTTGTATGAGTGAAAATCGTAATTGTTGACAAGTCATTGTGATTAGTTCAAGTCTTCATTTAAATGCTTATATATGTTCGTCAGTTTGAGTATTGTGTGTTATTTGAGTTTGTAAGGAATTATGATTTTAATAATAAGATTTTGCATACCTTTGAAGCTGATGAAATTAATACAAGCATTAGTAAAATTTTTTGTTTAAGACAATGAAGCATCTTTTGGGATTTGTCATTTTTTAAAACTAATTTGATAGTCATAATCTAGATGTGATGCATATTAAAAAAAATATTTTTGACAATTTGATCAATATTATAATGAACATTGAAGGGAGGAAAAAGAACAACGTAAAATTACGAGCTGATTTGAAGCTTTTTTATAGAAGGAACGAGTTAAATAAATATCTTTGCACTGGTAAATATATGAAAGCATGGTGCAATTTGGACAAAAACAAAAGGAAATTTTGTGTGGATGGCTAAAAAGTCTAAAGTTTCCTGACGGATATGTTTTAAACTTGGCAAAGTATGTGGACATGAGGAAGTACAAATTATTTGGGATAAAAAGTCATGATTGTTATGTGTTTATGCAAAGGCTAATTCAAATTGCATTTCGGGAGTTGCTATCGAATAAGGTTTGGGAAGCTATAATAGAATTAAGTTTATTTTTCAAAAGCTTAAGACCATCTGAAACCAAATAGGTTGAAAGAGAAAAACTAAAAAGGGAAATTCCAGTAATCTTGTGCAAATTAGAAGGGATTTTCCCTCTAAGCTTATGTGATTGTATGGAGCATCTACTCGTGCATTTAGCACACAAGGCTAAACTTACTAGTCCAGTTCAATATCGATGGGTGTATACGTTTGAGAGGGAATTATAGTAAATATTTAAATTGGAGCTATAGCATGTTTTAATCACAGAATTGTATATTAATAGCAATTTGTAATGTAGGTATTTGCATCATTTGAAGAAAAATATCAAAAACAAGGCTAGAGTTGAAGGTTCAATATATAATGCTTATTTAATAGAGGAAGCAAGTATATTTTGTTCACATTATTTTGAGCCACATATGTATACAAGAGAAAGAAAACTTCCTCGTAATGACAATGGGGGAGGAACGAGCGATGTTAATGGTACCTTATCCATTTTTACATATCCTGGATGAACATATGGATGATCAACAAGAAAATGTTGACAGAGGAAGAAATAGAGGCTTCCCATGGTTACATTTTATTGAACTATCAAGAGGTTCAACCTTTCGTCCGGTAAGTTGAAGTTGATTTTCAAATTGATTATTTAGGTTTTCGAACTTAGTGTTGTTCACAATAAAATGCATAATAATGCCTTTAGATTATACGAGGAATGGTTATGCAAGCTAATGCCCGAAAAAACACAGGATGGTATCATTAAAGAAGTTAAAAGACACTTTCCTCGATGGTTCAAGAAATATGTAAGTTTTCACTTGCAATTATTGAAATGTTTGAATTATCATATCAAATTGTTCAAATGACGTTATACTATTTAATATGATAATTTTTTTGTAGGCCTTAGAAAATCTAATTGAGAACAAGTTCATATGTGATCTTGCAAAAGGACCTTTTTGAACTGTTAAATCCTATCTAGTGTATTTCGTTAATGGATACAAATTTATTATAAAATATCATGGTCATAGCATGGCAACAGTAAATAGTGAACTTTGCATATAGGGAGAATTAATGAATTACTATAGTAAAATTATTAAGATACTTGAAATTAAGTACCTTACATTGCCAATAAAATGGAGTGTGATATTTAAGTGTGATTGCTTTGATCCAACTCCTAATGATGGTATAGAAATGCACAGTTGATACAATCTAGTTGAAATCAACCATTGAAGAAAATTTAGACATTTTGAATCTTTTGTGTTGGCAATGTAAGCGATCTAGGTGTATTATGTCCCCTTTTCCCATCTTAAGATGAGATAAGTCAAATTGAATAGCTATTTGCAAAGTTAAACCTAGAGGTATTTTTGAATTACCTGGAAAAGGAGAAAATAAGAGACTTGAAAGTGAAGCGTTTCAGGAAGATGTTTATGAAATAAATGCATGTGTTACATATGATGAGAATGAACCTTTAAACGATCCAAATGATAAATATGTTGAAATTTTTACTAGAGAGAATGAGAGGGGAGAGAGATCTGAAGAGGAGCTTAAGTTTGATTTTAATTCTTCTGAAAAAGAAGATGATGATGATTTTGATTTGCAATTAAGTGATCATGATAGTGATTAATTTATGTTTGTAATAGAATATTATATGAATAAATCTATTATTGCATATACTGCTATATATTCAATTTATATTGTTCTATTACTAGAATATTCAATAAAATGTGAATTTTAGGTTAGAAACATGTCACCAAAGAGAAAACATGATATGATGCAACCAAGGTTAAGGTTACCACGATTTGGAGCCAATTGCTTTTGAGGTATTGTACCTCTAATTACTACACATCCAGATGAGGCATCACCTTCTAGAACTGCTAGTACACCATCTAGCAGCCCTGCTTCATCCACCACCCCTATATCGATAGAAATATCAGAGGTAAATATTGTAGATGAAGGAGGTGACCTCCAATCTAGAGCTAAGGGGGTAGATGGAAGAACCTACATCACAATTGTCAACAATCTGTGAGTGAAAATACATGCAGGATACACAATAGCTTTATAATGAAGTTATAGGTTTTAAATTGAAAATGATATAAAATTGCTTATATATTAGGTTGGTTTCATTTGGAATGTGCTCAAGAAACATAACATCCAAATTTAAGGAGAAGATTGATCTTTAGGGTTATATATGAAAGAATATCTCTTAAGTGAAAAAGGATTTCTATTATTAGGAGTTTGAGGTATAAAAAATATATTCTTCTGTTTTTTATCTAATTAATTTTATACATTAATTAGATAGTATGTTTTTCTTTTTTCTTAGAAAGAATTTTTTTAGGATTCCTAATTTAACTCGATAATTTATAAAGTATGGAAGAGGTGAATTCATACACATTATAGAGACTTTCTTGATGTGATACACAAGACTAGTGTACGACCTTCTTATATATCTAAAGAATATAGAGTCGTTAGTAGCATTATTGGACATCACCCTAGGTAATGTCCATTTCAGAGCCCAATTCTACCAACAGACATGGAGGATTGGGGGGAGAGAGTCTTCCCGTACATACTGGAGGATCTGTTACCCACCTGGAGCATGTAGAGAATCTTGTAATTATCTACACTTTACATTTATATTCTGATTTTTTTTACTTTGATGTATTTCAATTTAATTTGATGTGTGAATTTTCGAATGAAAATATATGTGTATTATGAAGAATGATAATGTTATAAATGTTTGGTGCTACATATGACTATGTTGTTGAGTTAATTTCTTTATTCAACAAGAGGTAAATATCATAAAAAGAGAGGAAACTCTGCTGAAATTTTTGAAAATTGTAGTTCACATATAACATTTTATTTTGATGTAAGAAAAGTCTATAGGCAGGAATCCTACACCCCATTAGCTCTTTTTACACACCCACACTAAAAAGCATAATGGTGTGACCTTCGTCAACACCCAACGTAAAGAACTTAATGCATGTGAAATTTATTCTTTAATATTAATTCTTAATAATTATCACTTATTAACATAAACATTGTCTCTTGATAGGACCAAATACAAGAAAACATTCAACGATAGTTTCAGCACTCTGTTGAGAGTCAAACATATCTTTATGCAGTGAGTGGTGGGGACTGTCGTGGAAGGATCTTCGGCTTAGGTTCATTTGTGAACACATGTTATTCGCTATCCTCCACGTCCAATATGGCTACATCTAGTAGGCGGTCCACATTCAATGAGAGAGTCGCTCAGCTTGAGAGCACAATACAGATGCTGGCAACTCAATTGCAATAGTTGATGGACTACATAGCCTAGCTCTATAATGAGGTGGATAAGTTAAGGGGAGGAGGGACACCTCATTGTAGCAATCAGGCCATCCCCCTTCACCAACTGTATAACTTAGTTTTGCTACTCTCAAGTCATTTTGTATGATTTACATATTTATTATTATAGATAATAATTTTTTATTATCAATTAAGATAGTTTTGACTTTATATTATCATTCAACATACTGGTTAGATAAATTAAATGTAGAAAAATTCAATATATTATCATCATATAACTGTAGAAATTAAATATCAATCATAAGATTACCAATCAAAATTAAATTTACAACTTAAATGTATGAAAATTAAAAAAAAAACAATATTGGTTTATTTACCAATAAAAATATAATATCCGTCAATACATTTAGTATTAAATTTATCTACGGAATAAGAACATTCCATTGGTAACTTATTCACCGACAAAAAAACTTACCATCGCTAAATTTTTAGACAGAACTTCAACACCATATCCGTCACTAAATTTACTAATGCCCATACAAATTTCGTTGCTAAATTTATCGACAAAAAACAACTTACCTCGCCAAATGTTCCGAAGGATTTTCAAAACTTTGTCTGTCAGTAAATAAATATTTCATTGGTAAAGTCACCGACATACTTAAAAATTCTGCCGCTATATGTGTCAATGAAAATTAAATTGTATGCCGGTAAATTACTAAAGAAATATATCTATTTTGTACCTAAAAATTACCAACGACTGTTTTTCCGACGACTTGTGTGGTAGGTAATTTTCATCTGTAAATTCGCTTGCCTACAGAAAACCTTCATAGTCGATAACTTCCATTGCTAAACACACATTTTCTTGTAGTGATCATTTACTTAGTATAAGATTTTTATGCTTTGCACATCTTTCATAATTATGTGAAGAAATAGATTCGTTTATAGCCCCTAGGTATCGGAAAATGACATGTACAATACCATATTATAATGGTTTTTTTCTTTTAATTTTAAAAGAAATATATTACCAAAGCTGGAAAACTATATACAATCCTATTACAAGGATAACAAAAAAAAATTACGACATTAGTACTATATTACTATTAACATACATTCGATAACCACATTACACAAACTAAAGTAACCAATTCACTCTGAGTTCCTGGAAAATAATGTCTAGTTTTCCTTTGATTATGAATAAATCTCTGACCAGATTGACAATTGTAGCTGTAAGCTCATTCTTATGTTGCTCCACATCCTGATAAAGACATCGGTTCCTCTCCCTCCATAAGTAATATATCACCATCTAAAACGACGTCTGGATGATGAGACCATCTCTCATCCCCAGTTTAGAAAGCCATATAACATCATTTAATACCTCCGTCCATTCATAGGAAATATTCTGAACCCCTAATAACTGCAAGATTCTGCTCCACACCACTTTAGTATAATGACAAACAAAAAACAAGTGATTATGACTCTGACTCTCATTTTCCTGTTTACACAACACACAAATGGGATCATAACTGCCAAACCATTGGTCCTTATTGCTCAACCAATTTTTAATAGCAAGCCATAAGAAAATAGTAGATTAGGGTTAAGTACCTGTCTCCAGACCAAATCAGCCCAAAGTACTATAGCATACAGCCCCCTCACTATTCCATGTGTCGATTTGGATAAAAACTCCCCTCCATTATTTGCCATCCACATCCATTTATCCTGCTGATTACGAAGGTGTATACCATCCACATAATGATCAAGTAAGTGACCATACCTACATTCCAACAGTCATGTCCTCTCCCTTCTTAGCCATGCAACCGTAGCTACCTTAGGGATTCGGTTTCTAAACACAAGTAAATCATGTCCCCGCCCTACTTTTAATGAAAGGATAAATCATGTCTCGTAATTGCAACAAACTTTTAAAAATCCAAGAGTATTCATACCTCAATTGTACTTGCCAAAAGCTTTGCCCATGAAGCTATATATTTGCACTCACTTAACCTACATTGCTTCTTTGTCCACGAATAATCTCCATAGTCTCTTCATAAATAAGATTCTTTGCATTTGTTTGATCAAAATGAGTCCCAAACCCCCATGTTTCTTAGGTACTACAATCTCACTCCATTTAATTTTTGCTCATTTGCAATTACCATGCTTACCAGTCCATAAGAAGGAATTTACTATCCTCTCTATATCCTTGATAACTCTCTTAAGAATTACCACCTGAGCAGCCCAATGAACATGCATGCTATGCAACACTGCAACAATTAAAGTAACACTAATAGCAAGGGATAAAAATCGATTCTACCAACCATTGATTCTAGCTTTAAGTTTATCCAACAAGGGTAAAAATTCAAAATATTTAGGCTTACCTAGGGTGATCGGTACTCCCAAATACTTAAACGATGCTTATTGGATCGACAACCCCACCAACCTAGTAATCCACTCCGGATTTCGAACATTAGAAGACAAAAAAATTTCACTTTTCTGTATATTCATCTCAACCTGAACCAATGAGCAAGCACATTCAACAAATTCATTAACACATGAGGGTTGGCTTTGCATAATAATATCACATCATCCGCATATAACAAGTGTGATAGTTGCAATTCTCGACATCTATAATGATATTGAAACAAACCATTGCAGTCCACCATACAAGTCAATAATCTTGAGAGACCTTCCATCGCCAGAGTGAAGAGGTAAAGGGATAAAGGATCCCCCTACCGGATCCCTCTAGTGATATGAAAAGGTTTCGTTGGAATCCCATTTATAAGGACACTCATGGATGTAGTTTGGATACATTGAAGTATCCAATGGCAAAACCGTGAAGGCATTCCAATCCCTTCCAAACAATTCCTCAAATAGTCCCAAACAATTGTATCATAAGCTTTATAAAGATTGATCTTAAGTGCACAACTGTTAATCTTCTTTCCAATATGATAATCACCCATCAGCTCTTGCAACAGCAAAATGTTATCCCCAATACTACTTGAAGGAAGGAAAGCCTCTGGGCTTTACTAACCACCTCAACCAAGACTGCTTTCAATCTTTCAGCTAAATTAAAAGCTATTATCTTATACACAATGGTGCAACACGAAATTGGACAATAGTCGGTAATCCATTCGGGTTACTCTTTCTTGGGAATCAAGCACAAGTGAGTATGATTTATCTCCTTCAACAACTTACCAGATGAAAAAAACTCTAGCACCGCTTCAATTAATAGTTAGCCAGTGATATTCCAAGTTTTCTGGAAAAAACCCAGTCGAATACCCATCAGGTTCGAGAGCTTTTGAGCTATTTAAGCAAAACAAAACCTCTTTCACTTATTGAGCTAAAGTAGGAGCAGTTAACATCTCCAATTGTTCTTGACTTGTAGAGAAGTTCAATACATCCTTAACCCCAAAAACATTTCCTGCACTTTCAGTATTGCCCATAAGATCAGAAAAATAATCTCTGATATGCCTAACAAGTTCCTGATAACCACTGATCACATTATCCCTATCATCCTTCAATTCGTTGATGGTATTGATATTATGCCTTGCCATGATAGACGCCTGAAAAAACTTAGTATTGATATCACCCTCTTGTAATCAAGATTGTCTTGCCTTTTGTTTAAGAATTGAGTCATGTAGTTTCAAAACTTCTTGATACTTCCTCATCGGATCAACCTCAAGCACTTTTAAACGTTCATTGTGGGGATCTTTATAGCATTCCTTCTATAGCTCATTCAACTCATTACTCAAATCCTGAAGATTGCGGTTCCTATGCTTACTAAACTGTTTTAAGGCTTGTTTGGTAGCTTTCAATTTCTGCGTTAATTGAAGGACTTTGTAACCTTTGATTCCATCCTCCAAACCTAGGAAATCACCTCCATAAATCCCTATACCGAGAGTAATCCATTAATAAACTGGAATGGAGCCCCTAGCCTAGAACCTTCATATAACTGTTAGATGAGAATAGATGGATGATCAAACAATTCTGGTTCTCTAAATATAGCTGAAGCATGAGGAAAAAAGTGTAAACATCGGTGATTGACCAGTGCTCGATCAAGTTTCTTCCTAGTGAACATATTGCCTTTCTTCTTGTTTTCCCAAGTGAACTAGTGTCCAAGGCCTCTAAGATCCACCAAATCAGTGTTATGAAAGAGTTGATTAAGTTCATCACCTGAGCCTCCACAAAACCTCGCTCCTCCCTCCACTTCCATAGAATTGTGACAATAATTAAAATCTCTGATTACCAACCATGGCCCTTGCATCCCATTCTATAACTCCAATATTTCTTCCCATAAATTTACTCATTGAAGGGCAAAGTTTGATGCATATATTAGTGTAACCTCAAATTGGTACTTCCCAAATAACCCACACTGTAAATGCATAAATTGATCCCGCATCTCGAGTACTCGAACACCCACAATATCTGAATTATACCAACAAGTTATCCGACCATTATAATGGTGAATGTGGTTGGAAACAAAACTCCATTTAGGCCTTAAAAAAGCTAATCCCTTCCGATCAGCATTAACCTTTATTTTAGTTTCTAGAAGTCCTACCAAAAACGATTGCTCCTTCACAACAAGTTGCTGCACCATCCATTTTTTAAAGGGGTCATTAAGACCCCTCGTATTCCATACAATTAACGACGTTATAAAAGGAAGTTAAAAAAGACACTCAGGGGACATTATCCCTTTGTGTTTTTTTTTCCTCACCTTTCTTCCTCCCTACACTTCGTTTAGCAACTCCCACCAAAAGCTGACTGGATTCCCCCTTTTCATTGTCTGAACTAGCTTCATGCCCATTACTTGGACTAGGCACTATTTCAGTATTAACTCCCTGATCCTTCATCTGTGACTTTATATTAGAACCATCATCCTACCTACTAGGTTGTATTAGCCCAGCTATTAAAAGTTTTTCACTGATTCTACGAATACGAGCATATGAGGATACCTAACCTCATTATTTCGACTGCCAATTGACTGCACCTTTCTAGTCTGCATTGCCTCAACCTGCTAGTCAAGGATTCCATTTTTGGGTTGCATGGCTGTTCCCCTGGAGATCCCACACTCATTGATATTCCCACCAGTATCTTCATTCCCAGAATTATGTCCCTTCGTCCCTACCCCCACTGACGTAGACACAGTATCTTTTCTCAAAATCACCTCTCTCTGTATCCCCTGTTCAGTATTTGAGTCTGAATCTCCTTCGTAGACACTCCAAGTTCTAAATCCTCAGACCACCTTGATTGTAAAATACAATCAGTAGCTCTAGAACTTAGCTTCCATAGATAAGACAATGTAATAACATCCCTAACTAGCTCCCCATTACCTCCAAGATGGATTAAAGGCAAGGTATCAGGCAATGTGACATTTTTCTGAACTTCAACACAAATCTTAGCTTAACCGATGTGATCCATGGTGGTTGTCTGGGAATCCATACAAATGGGTTTACCCAAGACACTACTAGCTAAATAACTCAGCCCCTTCACCGTTCAATATTCCATCGACAATCCATGAAATTGGACCCATAAAGGTATCACCTCTATCAAACCCTTGTCCAAACCCATCCATGGTTTCCACTATCTCAAAAACAAGGGTTGGTCACCTATGTGCCATGGACCTTGTTCGAGTATCTCACTGAGATTAGACCAGTCGAAAAACTTAAAAAGAATCGACCCATCCTCCATGAGCATTGCTTTCTCAAATCCTTTCTTGCTCCATCTAGCTGTAGCCCATGCATTTATAGTTGGGAATGCCATCCGTTTGAACAAAAAAAAAAACCCACGAGAGCATGGGACCAAGCATGAGCTCCAACTTACAGCAACTCCATAGGGGGAGACATAATCCCATCTTGTAACACATTCGGATAGTGGTGAAGCTTACCTTTATTGTGAGAAGAGCTAAGCTTGTTCCTCCAGGCTCTACCATCTACTGTCAGCTTCAGACTCACTACTCTAATGTCCTTTAACGCAGCCGGGTTGCCCACTTGCTTGCCAGTGGGGTGCACACCAGTTAGTGGAGGAAAGGAGTCAAGTGATGGTGGTGGTTCACCCATGATTCCGGTGAGCTACCGCCTGACATCACCTCCGTCCAATAAAAAAGACTATCAACACCTCTAGGTAATCTCCTCTGAATGAGTAGGGGAAGGGAAGAAAGAAGGGGTAGAAAGGTAAAATAAACAAAGAGGAGGGAAAGAAAAGCAAGAGAGAGGTTAGAGCATTTTAAAGTAAGAGAGAGATTGTCTGTATAGTTGTATATAATGGTTTTTCTTTGTTTGAACATAAGGTGAGTATGTTAAGTAATACATCACATGCAACCTCACCTACATGTGGGTTAATTAACATAAAAATTTTAAATTTTACTTAATTTTACAATACTATCTTGAACTTTAAAAAATGGCACTAAAATATTTGAATTTTAAATTTATTATAAAATAACTTAATATTATTTTTTAACATGGCTGATTTAGCATGCCATTTCGAGTTAATAGTTTCACCACGTGCTCAATTTTCTCACTTAATTATTTTGTGATTTAATAATTAAAAAACAAAAACCAAATAAAATTTTGCGAAATAAGAAAGATGAACTTTTATGTAATTAATTTTTTCTTTATTTAATATTTTCTTGTGTCACAGAAAAGAATCCAAATGTGAAATTGGACAAACAAGTCGTACAAATGGATCGATGACCAATGATTCGTCAATAGCTTCCAATCCTCAGTCTTTTGGTGTTTCGTTTCCACACTTCAATAGCTTGGTCTCTTAAGGGAGAGTGAAAAATGGTAGATGAGATTCTGTCCTTTGAACTTAAAACTATATTTCATTTGCCGGACTCCACACATGGCAAGTTAAGTCTAGCATAGTCTATGTCACTGTAGAAATTGCCGTCATAGTCTTTTTTACATGGAGCATTTCGTATCAATGATTTCTTTTGATATACAGATTGTGTATCGACAAATTGATTGTGCAAAAGCCTATGACAATGAAAAGGAAGTAAACCCTTCACAATCTGTAAGCTAAGATTGAAAGGAAGTGCATAATTTAGCCAAGTCATATTTTAGATTGGTGTAGTTTCGAAGTGTTGCTCAATGCTGGAGTGGTGTTAGAGTATCTCATATTGACTAAATATAAAAATGTTAAAGAATTTATAAGTGGTAAGGGAGAACTAAGAAAATGACTAGTGGCAACAGTTGACCTAAGCCAAATTCTTGTTAATAGATTCTACACTCTACCCATATTAAAAATTCTAATATGATATCAAAGCAAGTTTAATCTGGATTTTTAATTTTCTAGTTGTCCATCTAGATGTCCACTCCCAGGGACCCGATCCAATTACTGTTGCATTTATTTCAAATGACAACTGAATGTCCAGTTCCAGTTGCACTTAAGGGGGAGTGTTAAAGTATCTTATATTGACTAAACATGAAATTGTTAAAGAATTTATAAGTGGTAAGAGCCAACTAAACAAATGACTAGTTCTAGCCATTTTGACAATAGTTGAACCAAGCTCAATTCTTATTAATGGGCTCTACACTATACCCATATTAAAAATTCTATTAAGTGGTAAAGCAAGAAGACTTGTTCATCACCTCCAAACTCAGGTTTCTTCCTCTCCTCCTTAATTCAATTCCAAATTCCAAATTTCGAATGTGGATGTAATGCAATGTGTGTCTAAGATAAAACTATTTAAAATAGGTCGAATGGTAACTCTCTTAAAGATGTACTGGAATCTTTAGAAGAAATTTTGCATGATCTGTAGCTTAATTACATTGACTTATGCTTTATTACAGAAGGAAAACAGATAGATGAAGGGATCATTAGGATTTTTCCTTTTTAAATTTATTAAATTATACGATAATTACGTGGAAAAAATTGACCACGTGGAAAAGCCATTAACTTGATATGACATGCCACACCAACGATGTTAACGGAGAAGTTAACGTCGCATTATTTTTGTAATAAATTAATAGTTTGAGCATTTTATCGTTACTTTTTAAAGTTTGGGCTAATAATACAAAATTGAGTAATGTTTATGAATTTTTTACAATTAACACTATAAATATTTATGATACTCCCTTTTTCCCCATTTATCTTTACTTTCATCTCCTTCATAAAGTCTTGTCTAAGAGATGTATAATTATTTATCTAGAGATACCTCCTTAGAGAAAAGGATAGAGTTGTCTATTACCCTGCAATTACTTAAACAAAATTTTTAATGTATTATAATAGATGAGAAATCTATCACCCTATTAATTACTTAAAAACCATCATGAAGAGTTTACTACAAATTTACTCCTTAAAACTACATTCGTTAGCATATTGGCACAATTTTTGTGTATGTAAATCTTATTCGACTTTAATAGTTGTTCATTAACCACAAACCGTAAGCAATAATACCTCACATTAATGTGCTTAATACAAGAATGATACATGGAATAGTTGTATAAATTTATAACGCTTTGACTATCACAGGAAACTATGTACACATCTTGTTTTATGTCTAATTCTTAGAGAAATTGATTCAACCAAAGCATCCCTGTTGAGCCACGTTTCCGAAACCCAACTCTTGATCCGATACCACAAATGTTGGATCCCGTTTCTAAAACCCAACTCTTAATCGGAATACCAAATCAAATTCTCAAATCCTTTCTACATCATACTCTTTAATACCTTACTTACAACTAATTTTCATCATTCACATTTCAATACCCTCAAAACAAAGATTTTTACAAAGCTATAATGGCCTTTCAAGCCACATTACAACATACTTCGAAATCTCAAACTACAAAAGTTACATGAACTACAAATTCTTAAAATGCGACTAAAGCCTTGTGTTTTCCAAAACTAACTCAAAATATAACATAAGCAAACTTGGAGTGATGCCTTGACTCTCTTTCACTCCATCTCTTGCCCATCACCTGGAGGTGGGGATAGGAAGAGGGTGAACTTGAAAGCTCGTGGGTAACAGTTTATAATAAAAAGATAAGCAAAAAATTTTTGAAACCATTTTACTTGCCGTATAAAACTTTCATTGAGTCTATAAAACACATGTTTCTCAAAATTCTCATTTTATCAAAGATTTCATGAGTAATTATAAATCATGTATGTATCAAACTTGCTAACATTTCAAAAGCATATAAGCACATCAGAATGGTTTAGGTAGGTCCAAAATAGAACGTACTACACATTTCCCCTAAGGGTCCTGTGTAGCCGTGAACAGAACATATTAACGCATTCCCACGAAATGGTTGTGTGTAGCCGTGAACTTATGGGAGTCCGTGAAGGAGCTCCATACCACTAGCGGGCAGGAAGAAGAAGCCTTTACTTGGGTCAACGTGCGCGTGACGATTCTTGAGGGACTACCATAAACCCACATATCACATATATTTCAAAATCTTGTAAACTTATTGCCCAAAATGGCACATTTTCTTGAAAACTTGCATTTCCATATGCTTGCTATATTTACCTTGAAAATCCATTTCTGAAAACATGATTTCATAAACATGTATCTTTTCCAAAAAGAGTCATTTTCAAAGTCTTTTCATAAATCAATAACCCAAATCATAAATAAAACATGTAGCAAACATATAACAATTTCTCATTTCATTCAAGAAGCAATAAATGCAACATTTATGGTACAATTTAAAATCATTAAACTTTCTTGATTCAAAGAACACATTTAGTGGCTTATTTACTCTATTATAAACATGAACCCACCTT
>JAOSBN010000002.1:38252975-38267908 GCA_027563595.1 Erythroxylum suave
CACAATTCAACCCCCCTTCTTGTGCATCTTAAATATCGTTTTCTAAGTGTTGTATTAACGTGTGAATTACTTCATGTTAAACAATATAGTTGAATTGTGTGAGAATTAACCAAATAAAGCTACGAATTCACATAGAGATAAGTCAAATTAGTTTCAATTCATCCTAAAATCATATATAAATAATTTGACTTATCACTTGCATAGGTAGTCCTCTTTCTTTTGACTTTGAACCTTCCAACTACTCTATATAAATTTTCTCTTCCAATCACCATATAAGAAATTAGTCTTCACATCAAGCTGCTCGAGTTTAAGATCCAAACTAGTAACTAGTTCCAATACCATATGTATCATTGACATATTGACTACTAGTGAGAAAATGTCGTCGAAATTAATAGCCTTCTTTTGATTGTAACCCTTCACCACCAGTCTCACCTTATGCTTCACTAATTGGTCACTGTCTTTCTTGATTTTGAACACCCATCTATTCTTCAAAGCCTTCTTACTTTTAGGAAGCTTCACTAACTCATAAATCTCATTCTTCTTCAATGAGTCCATCTTCTCTTCTATTAGTTTGAGCTAAGAGTCTTTATCTTCAAGTTACTACACTTTGCAAAAATTCTCTAGCTCCCTATCAATGGTGACTTAGGGATATTCCCAACTCAGGTATCTTATTGAAGGTCTCTTCATTCTAGTTGACCATTAAAGTTGGACATCTTCCAACACTTAAATAAGTTGCTCCCCTTGCTTATGATGCTCATAGACCTCTTTTATATCATCTATAGGTGTGTCTCATATGACTCATCACCTTCAGATTACCCCTGATCATTATCATCCTATGTTAATTCATGTTTGCCTTCTTTACTCGTAAGTTGATTAATGACAGTAGGAACAAGGTAGAATCCGCAACACTGGATGACAAACTAGTGGAAGTAGTATTGTCATGTTTTATGCGATCTACACTCATCTCGTGCTTGTAGAAGATTACGTCCCTGCTTCTAACAACCTTCCACTTTTCAGATCGTAGAGTCTATAACTAAACTCCTCATTAATATATCCAATAATCACATAAGGAGAAGTCTTTGAATCTAGTTTCAATCTCTGCTCCTTTGGCATGTAATTAAAAGTTTTACATCCTAACACCCTTATATGTGTATAAGTTGAATTCCTTTCCTTATCGCACACTCTCGAAAATTTCAAGCTCCAATAGGACAGAAGGAGACAATTTTGACTACCTCACTTGAAAAGAACTTTGGTAGTTTTGAAATCTAGAGCAAACACTAAACCCTCTCCATAATGGTTATATTCATCATCTCAGCAACAACATTATGCTATAGGGTATTAGGTTCTATCTTCCCATGTCTTATTTCACGTATCATACAATATTTTCAAATTTGTTAAAGTTATACTCTTCTCCATTTTTAGTTTCTAGACTCTTCATCTTTCTCTTCGTCTCCCTTTCTACCATGGTAGGAAAATTTTAAAAGGTCTTAGACATATGACTTTTTGTTTTAAGCATAAAGACGAAGTCTTGTATTTAGCATTATCAATAAATGCAATAAAATGCTTGTTACCTCCTAATAACTCTACCTCTATGGGACAGCACATGTCAAAGTTCACCAACTCCACCTTTGCCTTCCTTATAATGTACCTCTTATATAAAGACATGTGATATTGCTTTCTAGCAATATAATAATCATAGGGGTTATGAGAAACCATAGTTTTTGTAGGGATAAGTGATTTTTTAGCAAGCAACTTGATCCCCTTCTTGCTACATATCCTAATCTCTAATGCCACAAATCCTGTGAAGTGCTTACTTGAACTATACGTAATTCTTCAGCATATACTTTCAAGTGTGTTATATATAAGGTGCAAAAAAATCTACCACAATCAACCATCAATGCTCCTTTAGATAACTTCCACTTGCCATCTCCAAAAGTATGATGATATCCCTCTTAATCAAGCACATTCACAAACAATAGATTAAGACATAAGTCTAGAATGTGTTATACACATCTCCATGTCAACATGCAATTAACATTAGTTTAAACTTGAATGTCACCCTTGCCGACGATGTTAGCATAGCTCTATTTGCTTATTTTCACCCTTGCAAAACCATTACTCCTGTATTTAGTGAAAAACCCCTCTTCGAAACATAATAGTATGATGCCCCTATATTGATAAGCTATTATGAATCTGAATGACTAATATGGAGACACTCACCAGTCACACAAATCATCAATACTTCATCATCTATGCTTAGTGTCATTGCTGTAGTGTTGTTATCATCTCCATCCTTCTAGTTATCTTGCTTCTTCTAGTCTCTTTTTCACTTATGACAGAACTTCTTTATGTGACTAGGTTTGGTGCAAATGAGAAATGTTCTAATCTCCTTGCCATCTCTTGACTTCAACTTGACTTGCCCTTTAGGACACTGCTTTTTCTTATTCCTCTGTTTTCAAACACAAGAGCCTACACGTTGTCAAAATTGATCTCCTTCCTTCTAATGTCTTTACTAAACATGCCCTTTTAAATGACATCAAAAGAAACCTTACCATCTGGAGTAGAGTTGTCAATAGATATAACCAAAGTTTTCCAACTATTTAATAAGGAACTTAACAAGAACAAAGCTTGTAATTCATCATCGAGGATCATCTTTATTGTAGTTGACTTATTGATGGTGTTCTGAAAATCACTAAGATGCTCCAACATTAATTTTCTAACCTTCAACTTTAAGTTTACAAGCCTTTTAATCAAAGAGCCCTTATTTTGAGCAATCTTCCTCTCATAAAGACCCTTAAACTTCTTCCACAACTCAAAGGATTTATCTCTTAGGTTATGTGGTAGAATATACTGATATCAATCTACTGTCTAATAGTTTCCAAGGTGTTCCACTCTTTATTTACCATCTTCTTTAGCTTAGACAAGATATCATCTTTTATACTTCTATCCACATCAATTGGATTATAAGGATCTTTGTAGTGTAAGAGATCTTTCATTATAGGCCTCCATATCGAGTAGTTGGCCAACGTCAACTTCATCATAGAGCTATTGTCACTCTCCATAGTTATGGCTCTGATACCACTTGTTACCAAGCAATAACACTCACAAAATCTTCCAATCGATAGCAAACTACTCACACAATAAATATGATTGAAAGGTAATGAACACAATATTTTAACATAGAAACCCTCCAGTGTAAAGGTAAAAACTCTCGAAATAAACCTATAGTAAAATCCACTAAATCAAATAATAGAATTAAAATGATAAAGGTTTTGAATTCTCTCACTCAAGGACATCTCACAAGACAACTATAACTAATATAGCTCTTTTACCTTTTTCTAAAGCTCACTTAAAAGACGTATGCTAAAGACCTCTAAAATTGAGTATAAATTGAAATATTTGTACCAATTGTACTCCAACTGATTCTAGAAATCAAACTTCAATAAAATTGTAGTTGAACAATGATATTTGAAATTTAAAACTCTTTTATCATTATGTGTTTTTGTCCTAGGCAACTTCTATCTCTCAAACTTATCTTTATATCTCAAAAAGATAAGATTTTATGTCACACGTAGTAACTCATAAGACCGTGTATAGTGACCATGTCCAACCTTTAAACTTTAAAACTCGATGTCACAGAGATACATAGTCATAGTGAGTTACAAAGTCAACAAACACGACTGTGTCCACCACTCATATGGTTATGTCTGACTCCACACTGGTGTTGTCTGATCTTGAAGCTTCGCCTTTCAACTTCTACATAATTACAAAAACTTCTAAGGCCATGCACACAACCATGTCCACCGTTTGCATGAATAGCTTTAAATTATCGATTTCTATCAAACTTCATTCCTTTTGATCCATGAAGACAGTAAGAACTTCTAGAGACCAAATTCAAAAGAATTAAACAAATAAATGTCTATAGAATAGACCTAGACCCGTAACATTTTTAAACCTATTGGATGAACTCAAGGGGATATATTTACAAGTTTTATTATACGTCACTTGAACATAACATTCCAAATGAAAGAAATGGAGTTAGGAAGTGACATGCAAACGATTAACTACCTTGATGTTGCATATTCCAAACATCTCGTAATAACAAGTTTATAAGATTTCACTTGATTGATTTATTTATTTTTATAAAAGAAGACTTCTATTTCTTGAATCAAATTTGAATACATGAAAAAATTGGCCTTAATAAATCTAGAAATATGCCAACAACCCAACAAATCAAGTAGAGTCTAACATGAAAGATTAGTGCTTGCAACATAACAATTATGAAAAAATAGGAGTAAACACAACATAAATCATCAAACGATAAAAAACAGAAACAAACTTCATAATAAGAATATAGAAGTACATTAAAATAATATCCATTGAAAAAGAGAGAGATAACATCTACCAGAACACCACACAAGAAAAGAACATAAGACCCACTTGAAATAGATCTCACATCTTTGCTGTAGAAAACCTGATCAAAAGAAATCATTGTACAACCCAACAAAATTGGAGATGTAGATATACTAACTCTTACAAAAATTATATAAAGTGAAAGGGAAAACACGGATTGGATGATAAAAACTCAAAATCTTAAGAAAAAACATACAACAATGGAGTACAAAAAATGTTCTGGACAAAAAAGAACCAAATCAACCACCATCAATATAGCTGAAATGAAAGGAGGATTTAATAAGAATGAAATCTTCAGAAGCAACTCTAAACAGATCACTATCGTGGCTATCTCCTAATTTAACTCGGCTAGAAATAACATTAAAAATCTAAATACAGGTCAATAACCCCCTGCTACTGCTGCTTGGCATAGAAATGGATGCGGCAGCAAAAATAAACCCGGCTACATCTCCAGGACAATTAAAATCGTAATAAAGTTTCTAGTTTGAGCAGCATCCTACTCTCTTCACAGCAGTAACATCTTTACCGACATCAATCTTCTCCACTTTGGAAGGAACAGTTGTGGCATTTCCATTCTGACCCATCTCCATAGCTTTCTTGCTTACTATCTTGTAGATCTGAGTAAGCACTTCGGAAAAGGCATTGTCCACATTTGTAGCTTCCAGAGCAGAAGTTTCCATGAAGTATAGGGACTCCCTCTCAGAGAAGGACTTCCCGTCCTCAGTTGAAACAGCCACCAGGTGGCGAAGGTCGGATTTGTTACCAACAAGCATGACCACAATGTTGGGATCTGTATGATCTCTCAACTCTTTCAGCCACCTTTCAACATTTTCAAAGGTCGAGTGTCTCGTAACATCATAGACAAGCAGCGCACCAACAGCTCCCCGGTAGTAAGCACTTGTTATGGCCCGGTACCTTTACCATTGAAAGACAAGTTGAGGTGATTTAGGGTAAGAGTCACAAAAGCATCATGATAAACAACAAGAAGAAGAAGAACACCAAGTATGAATCCTGCTAATATGTGGGGGACAAAAACACCAGGATGCAGAGCCAAAAAAAAAGAGTTACACAGCACTTCACGGAAAAAGAATCCTCTTCATAACCAATTCAAAGAGGACAAAACATGCAGATGAGGGGGACTTTGAGCGACCAAAGATGTGTAACGCTCCTTTCAAGATATATGCATACCCTAACCAACTACCACAGCCAGATCCTGAAATTAAAACATTAACCAGCCAATCCAGAGTCGTATGGATCCAGAAAATGAAATATAAGACATCGCAAAGCAAATTGGATAGAATTCTTTTATTAGATTTCGTAAGACTTCCCAATGTGTTTATAGTTACCATTTCATACATCTCATAACCACATGGACATATGCATATCCCAACAAACACCTCATGCAGTAATAGGAGGACAAGGCAGCGCCTTTTCATACATATTGTTCTTGATACATTCCTTAATGTGCCATTGGATTATTGTCATACATATTATAGGACATCCTCACTACACATCTTAAGGGCTAGGGCGGAGTGCTGTATACATCACTTTATTAGGGCCCATGTAACAGACATTGACAATATATACATTGCATGAAAATGGTGAAAAAAAAAAGGAGAAATAAATATCAGGATTGAATGGTCACCTGGACTCAAAAGATGCATTCAAAAACAAAAACTGGAAGACTTACATAATCACATACTTCCCAATTCTTTGCCTATTTCCATGTCCAAACTAATCTTTGGTACCACAAGCCAGCAATTTTCAGGAAGAAGACCCAAAAGTATGTTAGGAAAGGATTTCACTTGTTTAGGACTCTAGTTGATCTCTGTATTTTAGTCCATCAATAAAAGGGTTAAACTCCACTCACTATTAGACTTGAGACCTTACTTTCAGTTGAGAATTGTCTCTAAAAACAAAGACATATCAGGAAATTTGCTGCACTTTTAGGCATGTGTGTACTGACTACCACAAAATATTTACAGAGTTTCTCAGTTGAAAAAAAAACTTCAACTTGATAAAAAGGTAGTCAGGTGCATTCCAAAGTAATGACTTCATTTGTAAAAGATATTGAAGGATGGGATTAACCCCAATTTCTTCCCAGAAGCTCAGAATGACTGGATATTGAACCTATATGACTTTTCTTTTGGTCATCTTTCTAGAATAAATACAAGATTTCAAGGTTAAAAACAAATACCATTTTTCTGAAAATCCAAACTTTCACCGAAAGTGGATTAAACTTCTTTGCTCCTATACATGAGAATTACAACTAAAGAAGACAACTCCAAATATTAATTCTAATGCTAATATCTAAATAAAACCCAGAAAATGATAAAAGCAAGGCTCAACTAACAGATTATACACAAAGCAATGACAGTAAACCTAAATAACAGCACGAATGTTTCTTTCCATCGCTCAGATAGCCATCCAAACTGGGGAAATAATGTATATAGGAAGTCATTTTGCATATCAAAGATTAAAATGTCATGATCTTGCATACTGAAATAAATCCGATCCTGTAAAACCAATATCATAATTACACAAGGAAATCAATATATTAAATCCAGAAACTCAAAGATAAAGCACCTAGATCAAAGTCCATATTTACTTCTTTTGACCACAGCGTCCGCAAGAAGACAATATCCAATTACAAGACAAGTCTCTTATTTGCAGGAGACTCAGATCGCATAAACATAAAATTACTCGAGACAAGTTTTCCCATAGGAAACGTAGTACCACCCAGATCACGATCCATAGAAGAAAGCCAAGAACAGCAAAGCTCACAAAACGTCCATATCACAAGTTGCAAAGGAACTCCAAGAAAAGACTCAAGCTTTAGAAAAATCAATGAAAACCCATAACGAAGAAGCCAGTAAAAATGTGGAAACAAAACAGAGAAGCAGAGGAAAACAAACCTTTCCTGGCCAGCTGTGTCCCAAATCTGGGCCTTGATAACCTTGCCATCCACATTCAAGCTGCGAGTAGCGAACTCGACTCCAATAGTGGATTTGGACTCCAAACTGAACTCGTTGCGGGTAAACCTGGAGAGAAGGTTGGACTTGCCCACACCAGAGTCACCGATCAGCACTACCTTGAAAAGATAATCATAATCGTCCTCAGCTCTGTAACCAGCCATAGCTTTTTGTCCCCCTGTTTTTTTCTGGTATTTTTTCAAAGAAGAGATAAAGCCTATAGACTAAACAGGGACAAAAGGAAAGAACATCGAAGTACATGCTATTCAATCTGTCTTATGTGTCTCCATTACCTGGTTTTCCTTTTTCTCCTTTTCCCATCTGGGGTTGAAAGATGAGACTATTGTCTGCTTGCTGCCTGTTGCCAGCTGTAAGAAATCGGCGGAAAGGGTTTTATAATATTCCGGAGTTGTAATATTATATTGATGCATTATATTAATGATTTATTAGTTAAGTTTATTTAATTTTAATAAGTTAATTTCTAAAATTTTATAAGAGTAGCTTTTGAGATTAGCTGTTTACTTAATAACAGTATTATCCTCCACTTTATTCTTTACTTTTGTTACGTATATTTTTTAAGTTGGCTTTTTTTATCGTACCGAAGTTTGGAAGAATATAATAAGGGGGTTAAGTAAATTTTTTAACCTTTATTTAATTGTATAATATTAGTTTATATTTAAAAATCCCATAATATTAAGTTTTTTAACATAAAGAGCTACATCAAATTAATATTTTTAGTATGTAACTACTATATATATATCGTATCTTTGTCGTACTATAATTATAGTTATTTTAATTTATTAAATAATGCAATTCATGCATATTATATAAAAATATTAATATGATGTAACTGACTACATCATTCATATTAATAAAGAATTTAACGTTAGATTATTATTATTATTATTATTAAAGTTAAACTTAATTTTTGTAAAATTAAATATTTAAAATATAAATTCCTATAAAAATATTCAACAAAACATTAAGAAATATAATATTCATACCCTTATAATTTTTTTTAAATGATGCCCTCACAAGTCATTTTACACATTAACAGCTAATAATAAACAGCTAATTTTACAAAAAATCTTTAATAAATAACTGATATTATCCACTGGTCAGATCAACTGATACAATCAGCTATTAACTAACCACTGATAAAATCAACTAATAATTAATGCAATCCGTTGTTTACCAAACATAATATATTTTATCGTTTCAAATGAGGTTTTATAATCGAATAGAATATAACGAGATGGCAATTGGTAGTTTAATATCACATCTCATTTCATCCTAAACAATAAAAATTAAAAATCTCCAATTTGAAATGTTTAGGTATAATGTAAAATAAAAACAACTTTACACTATGTCAGGACGGAGCCACATGAAAACAAGCCCCCGCGCCAAACCCCTCTGCCTTTGATTCTTTGAATGGTTTTTTTTTAAATATTTGAATGTTATATATATATATATATATATATACTATTCTTCCACTCGTTGTTTGATTTTGTTCCCCAGATTAGATGTGAAATTGTTGTTTAACTAACTCGAGGTCAATGATGCAAGTTCTGGAACTTTTTTTCTCAAAATATTCAAATATATAATGTATAATATCACGTCTTAATTTATTTTAAAAAATAATATTAATAACGTTTTAAAGTCTTGAAATTAAATTTTAGTAATTAAACACTTAACTTGTTATATATCACTTAAGATATGTCAACATTGGATCCACAGCTGCGGCTAGAATGATTTGATTCGAGTTTATTAAAAAAAGATTGAAAGAACTCATTCATCTTACTTACATTGTCCTTTTTACTTTCATTAGATAAACATAATTTAGAAATTTTGTAAATTGGATTCATTCTAGGAGGAGTAATCATAGGTCGTATCTAAGATATGTCAGATTTAAAAATTAAATTTTAGGAATTTATTAAAGCTACAAGTAGAATTTTAATATTTTACAAAAGATTTTAGTACATTTTTAACATTATTTTATTATTATTTTATACTTTGTTTAAGACACATTTGTTATTCTTCATTTAGATTTTATATTAATGGCTTATTCGTTATAGTAGTTTATATATAGTATTATAGTATTTAAATATTTTTCGATTCTATAAATCTAAATTTTTTAACATATCAAGCTAAATCTAACTAAATATATATATACTATGCTTCCACATTCATACTTATCTAGAAGGTCACTGCTAACACAAATTTAATATTTTATTAAAAATAAATATTGGATTCAATGAAATTGTTATTAAAACAATGTTATTGTTATTGTTATTTACAAAACTCATGAGACTATTTTACAACGGTTTCAAGTAATGGCGACTTGCCGAAAATAATTATCATTCATTAGCTCTAATGTCTTTAAAAATGTGTAAAGACATTGTAATTTGAATATTTTAGTTAACTTCATTTATGGATTTGCTTTATGAAATTATTTTTTGAATTAATTTTGAATTTGTCGGAAGTCTTCACCGTCAATCCATCACTGTCCAATCAGCCCCAGCTTCAAGATATTCCTGGCTCCGCCACTGCACACTATGTTACATTATCAACCCTTAATTCAAAAAATATTTTACTATATTATTATTAACCATTCTGTCCCCTAAATAATAATTTTATAATATTATATTAATTTACAATTAATTATATTATGGTCCATTTCATTCTATTAAAAATTTTAAATTTAATCAAGCATAATTTAAGGCGTTGGAAAAGCAAACCTAAAAGTGTGGAAAGTTGAGTTGATCCACGTCCAGTGTTTTTAAATTGAGAAGCCCATCCCAATTGGGTCTTTATAGTCACTCAGCCTAAACTGAAGTCTAGCCTTTAATCAATCCCCACTTGCTTTGCTATTGTAATCCAAATCATTTCATTTACAGGTAAGAACTAAGGAGAGTCGTTGCTTATGATTTTAAGAAGGTAGAGGACTAGGGAGCTTCCATTATGGTATTGGTACAAATTGCTGGTGCCCACAGGTTGTCGGTTTGATCATGATTTACCCAAACCCATCATAGCTCATAAAATTCAGATGACCTTTACCATGTGGGAATATGATTGCTCTCGTAACCAACCTCTTTCGGTAAATCAGATTGCCTTATTGTAAGTTTGAGTTATTGTTTTGTAAATGACTATATAGAAGTCAATTTATGAAGCAAAAGCAAAATGTGGTAAAATATGTTTGAAAAACTAGCATTCCTCTCCTTGGCAGCTGTGCATTACCATTTGGCCCTGTTGGCTCTTCAACCTGAAGACAACTTCTGCTCTTGTCCCTCGCAGTCTCCTCGGTTTTAACTCAACCAGCAATACTTTGCTCCTGAAAAGAATAAACAGGACACATTTTTACTCTCAGAATTTTACATCTGCTTGAAGAAGACATTACCATGACAATTTCTGTCGCTGCTGAGCCTAAAACAAATGGAAATCTGTCGTCTTTCGTTCAAATTTAGTCCTCGAATCACATTCGACAGTTTCTTGTATTCTTCTAAGCCAAATTGAAGTTGCCAAATGTAAACACGCAGGCTCGTAGTTCTTTTAGCCATAAATGCATATCAACTATAGGAGCCGAGCTGAGCTTCTGCCAACACCGGCCAGCAGTACCTAGTTCTTATTTAATGCACTTGTCCCATGTGCTACGTACAACTTAATAATGGAACATACACCATCAACTGATGTTTAACGTTTATTCCCTAATCAAGTCAAACTCCCGAAGTTTGTATTGTTTCCTTGACATAATGGAGTGCTCTAATATTGTTCATAAGTTGTCTTGGTTAAACAAGTCCTTCAAGATCCATGGAAACCTCATTCCAATACAAATGTAGAGATCTAATTGGTGATTGTCGTCCCCACAATAATCCTAAGCACCTATGTTCACCGACCCTGGATTACATTTAAACCTCTCATAAATACTTATTACATACTGACATAATGCAAGAGAAGATTAAAGATTTCCTAAGTTAAGCCTACAGATTCATAAGTTCTGTAATTTTACAACTTTCATTTGTCACCAACCGAAAACGGCTCAGGTTTCTCTATACTAAGAAAATCATACAAAATGTATACAAATTAATGACCCTATAGTTGTGCTTGCCATGACAAGTTCATGCCTGTATAGTGTATACAAGTGTAGCCATACACGTCTTTATCATTGTTCCCACCACTACATATATCCTGCTCAAACGATATTGTCTCTTTCACATCAGTCTCTGCAATCAGTCTCCAGCGTATTATATGCTTCATGTTCCTGTTAACCTCTTAACTCTCCTCTTAACTCTTTTCTTTGTGCTTCTTCGTTTGAAATTTATTTCTTCTTTTAGTTAAATGTCTACCACTGAAGCTTCATCTTCTTCATCTTCGCTGACCTCCGAATCTTCTCCTAGAAAAGTTCAGAGGGTATCCAAGTCTGTATCGAACCGACTACTTGAGAAGTTCTTTGACGCCAGTGAATTTGATTTCGATTATGAGCAAAGTGGATTGTGGTCTCCTCCCGTTAAACGAAGGGTGTTCTTGAGCTCGCCGGCAGGGAGGATATTCAACGAGGAAGATATGGCTCAAAAGCTTAGGAAAATTATGGAGGGTCGCCGTCGTGCAAGACATAAAGCTTGGTGGCATGTATGGCACTAAATAAGCTCATCAATCATGACATATCTTAATTTTCACGTTTGATTGCTTTTCTGAAATATAGGAGAAAGAACTTGGACAGAGTTGATGCTATGTACAAAAATTATGATTGATTGTAAGCCTCCATTTTTGTTATGTAACTCTACTTTCTTTTGCGCAGACAGTCTGCTGTTTCTGAAATTTGAAAGCATTTGAAGATTAGGAGGTTTGAAAGCTAGCCGAGGAAAAAATTGTCCCAGATAGCTTCAATTTGTTCTTCTTGTTGAGAATCTTGAGATTAAACAAATTTACTGAAGTGGTAAACGAGGGGACATAGAGTCATGGAGGACCAGACCACATTCTTACATACAGGAGTAACCGTACTCTTGCTACTGTTTAGATTTTCTTGTTGAAAATCTGATTTGCATAGGGGACAGATATAAAATAACAAATGCATTCAGCCTTTCTATACCCTTTATAGTTACTGTGCAGCTATAAAGTTGAATTTTGAGTTGTTTTGCTTGATGGGTGCCGCGGATCAGACAACGGATTACACTGACCAAGTTTCTGTCTGTATTAGAATCCATTCCCTGGTTTCTTTTAGTGATGCCCATCATTCATCATCTTCATAACAACTTCAATAATTGAATTCGAACGCCACTTTCTGTATCCCTCTACCATCGTGATTCTGACACACGAATTATTAGATAAGGGTAATTTTTTTAATAATAACTTTAAATTATAATAGCAAATTCAGAAGAAACTAACTTTGTCTAACCTCTTTTATAGTAATATACTACTTATACTAAATTTGTCTGCATAATTATCATTTTAGTTATTATTACATAAAAACATAAATGATTGAAAGTTCTGTATGATAAGACCTTATAAAACACTTTTGACATGTTATAACTTCAATAAATTCAAGTGATCTAATATTTTTAATATTTTATTTCATGAAGATGAATTCTAAATTTCAAATGGATGAATTCTTTAAAAACCGTATATTTGTGTGCATATTGAAAGGAATAAGATACATATATTATGTTGTCTAAGTAACCAGTCGTGGATTCTAAAATTGGATCTAACTCGCATCGTTGGGAGGAGGAGATCAGGAGAAACTGGAAAGCAGATTATGTGAACTTTGTAGCGTTATCACCACGTAACAGTGCGCTTATGTTTGTCGGCTTTGGTTTAGTAAGATAGCAAAAATTGCTGAGAGTTTCAGAGTACCACAATGCTGCATGGACAATGCTGTCCATGCCTTGGATTGATCGATCGGAGTTGAAAAGAGAGGAGAAAGAACTTGTTTTGCTGACTCCAATTCTTGCACGGGAATATTCCACCTTTTTTTTTAGAGTCAGTTTCATAAGCCCATCAAGGGTCTTTTTTAGCACATGCAACGTTACAGAGCGCACCTGTTTGAAGGACGTGGCATTCATGGACCTCTGTGTTTATATCGATCTATCTGACATAGATGCTCCATTTCTGTCCTTTCAACCTTTACTATTTTTCCATGTTTTGCAATCTATGATTTTCTTGTCTTCTCTTTTTGATTGCTTTAGTAGAAAGCACCATAGTGCACTACCTTCGTGGTCTGCAAAATTACTTTCATTTCATGTTAACTAGGGAAAAGCACATGAAACTTTTCAAAAGCTTCATATATATATAGTCTTTCATAAAGATGCGATGTATTTCTCAAAGTTTGAAATTTAGAGGGAGTACAAGAAGGAAATTCAGACTCTTGATTTTGAACTTTAAGGGGAGTATGAAGGTGAATGTTATTTTTCAGATGGTAATAATGTTAGTGATGGTGCTAATGATTAGTTGAAACATGAAGAGGAGCAAGAAGGGGCTATTAAACTAGAGGTTATTGAAAAAGAAAAAACTGCTAAAGAGGAGGATGTTGGTCCGTCAAGTGTAGAAGTTAAGACTCTCACTAATATACCACACCAACCGTATACTGAGAATGTTAATGTTCTTTACCTCGAGCCACCTAGAAAATCGCTACTAGAGCATTTTACTAGAGGTATTAAGCCTACATATAAACATGAAATTTCAAATTGAGTTAAACATCTCATGAGTCATTATGTGTCAAATAATGGTTTGTCAAAATCAAATAATTCATTTGTAATTAAATTATTTGTTATAGCTATTGCTAATAGTGTGTAGGAAGCTCTAGATGATCCAAGGTATAAAGATGTAATGAATGAGAAAATGAACTCTTTACAAAAGAATAAACTTAGGAGATTATTGAATGCCTAACATGAAAGAAGCCAGTTGGATGTTGATGGTCTTACATTGTAGAGGACAATGCAAATGGCATAATTGAAAGGTTCAAAGCAAGATTCGTAAAAAAAAGGGGGTATACCTAAACCTATGGGATTGATTACACAAAGTCATTTGCTTTTGTAGCTAAAATTAATACTGATAAAGTATTATTGTCCCTACACTACAAGAAAATTGTAATTTAGCGACGGAAAATACCGACGGAATAATCAAATATTCCGTCGGTATTAAGGTTACCGATGGAATATACCAACAATGTGAAAACGTCGTTGATTCGGCCGTAGCTAACTTTATTGACGGAAATTAGGCTAGCGTCGCTAAATTTACCGACAGAATAAGACCTACCGTCGGTAAAGTTTACTGACAGTCAGATCGTAAAGTTTACTGACAGTCAGATCAATTTCCGTCCGTAAATTTGCGACCGAACTTTTCTTTCCATCTGCAAAGTTACCAACGGGCATCGACCTACCGTCGGTAAATTGGCTTCAAGTTTACCGACGGAAATTTTTTCCATCGGCATATATGATGACATTATACCGACGGAAATTCGCTTCTCCGTCGGTAATGTTTTTCATTTATTTTTTTAATTTATATTTTCATTATATTTAATGATAAAACGTTACATTTAATTTGTTAATGATTGTA
>JAOSBN010000002.1:38306042-38321232 GCA_027563595.1 Erythroxylum suave
TTCATATCAAGATTTGGAGCATCATACTTTCAATAGTGAATTTTCTGCAGGATTTAACTTCAATTTGTCGGCGAACTTCCAACCGGTTATCCAAGGGGGATCAATCGGACTGTCCACTGGAATGCATCCAAGGCTGGTTTCAGAGATGGGTTGTCCATCAGACACGTGGCTCAATGTAGAGTTAAATGGGGGACGGTTAAATCTCCCAAATAGGATCCATGATTCCTTTGTTTATCAACCCTCATGAGGGGTAGTTTTTGTAATTTTCTTCTTCGCCTCTGGGCATCACACGTATGAAAAAAAAAAACATAAATTAAAAGCTAACAATAAAAACAAACATTTCCTTACAAAATTATTTATCCTTTTCAGTCATTAACAATTATGAATTGATCATAGGGTTGATACAAGTAATAAACGAACTAAGCAATTGATATCGAACTCACTAGACAACACTTAAAACTTATTACATATATAGCGAAATTCAGACATTCACGTGGGTTGCGACTACATGCCCACTTGGAGTGATATGCCTTTCGCTTTCTTTATTTATCAAATCCCATAGTGAAATGACAACTTGATGGCTGCATTTCTCTTTACCACGTTCGTAAAGGGGCTTTATATACTTTATTCCCATTAGCCTATTCTAATCCTAATTTCACCTCCATACAACATCGTTTTATATTTAAATATGCATGAAACGACGTTATGAAAACAAAATTAGAACAGACTAATGTTAACAGAAGATTTCGTATCTTCCCAAAGTCAACTTGAACCATTATCCCAATGTCACATCAAAACTTGGTTAGATGGTCCTGACACAATATGTCATAATTAATTAAGTATCCAGCCTAGGAACTCCATTGGTGAATGCCTTTTATAATATAATTAACTAGAAATGTGTATATATATATACATTTATAATGTAATAATTGTATAAGTGATTTTTGACAAGAGATGTTCAAAGTATCTTATGCAAGGATTATTATATTTTAGGTTACTTATGATATATCTTAATCAAAAGTAACTTGATTAATAGTCATTAAATATGGTATAAACTATATTTAGTTGAGTATCAATATAAGATTCTTCACATTAAAATAATTAAACATAATATTTCATTGTATTTGATTATTATTAATTTAAGAAATTCTTGGTCAAGGTAAAATAACACTATAAAACTATTTTTCAAATGCCATTGCATATAATCAAATTGTAATATTAAAGAATTAATATGATTTGAATCAAATAAAGTAGACATCTATATTTGACCATAATATTATATGATAAAGAGAATAAATTGTATGAAAAATTTATGCAAGAAAAGACTAGTTAACAACATTAATATTTCTAATATTTAAATAGTTATTTTGCTAAATGTTAATCTTAATTTATAGATATAAATTATTTAATTAAAAAATTAAAAAACTAAAAGAATTTAATTTATACAATCATTAATATAATTTTAAAATGTAATTATATCTATTGTCAATAACCTTGGTAATAAAATGGGTCATTTATCAAAAAAACAATTAAAGAGAAAAAAGTTATTTATCAAGCTGCAGTTAATTATAGTTTTTAAAATTTTAGGTTAAATATAAAATATTTGATAAATAAGAACCAATAATAGACACTATGTTTTATTGCAATTCAATTGTACTCAACTAGAATTAGTTGTTATTAAATTTAAATTTAAAACATATTTAATTGAACTTATTATAAATTCACAAATGTGGTAATCCTACGTCGAAAAGAGATATAAAGATGAAGTAAGTTATATATAAAGATATAATTCATAATCCATTGTCTTAAGGGTTGAAATATGATGTTCTGAATCTATATAGGCTCCTTTAGACTTAGTCCAATATCTCCTCGAGCTCCCTCAAATTTCAAAATTACTAAAAACTCTAAACTCTGTTATAAATAAGTGTAATCTCTACATAAACTACTATTTTTGGCATTATGATCTTTGTATCACTTGTAGAGTTGTCTCCATTTATTCGTGTAAATATTATTAGAAGTTAAATACTGAAACAGCTGCAATGATTTTTTCACATACTTTATATTTAACTATAATATTATATGACAACGAATTCAATTATATGAAAACTATGCATGAAAATATTAGTCAAAACCACTTTGATATTCGTAATAGGATAAAAGATATATACCTCACCTTTAGTTTAAAAAACTTTTGGAAAATCCCTTGATCTTTAAAATTCTCAAAAAGAAAATCCTTATAGTTTTTAATTTTCTAAAAAATCTCATTCTTTTAGACTTTGGTTAAAAAATAACAATGATATACTCTCGACATAAACATCACACTTATACCAATCAAACGCTTTTTACATGATGATTCAAACCAACTCTTAAACTCAAACCAAATTATTTAAATTATTAATTTAAGTTTAATTGGTTCATATTTGGTTTAAAAGTAGGATTAAGTTACCATACTAGTAACATTTGATTAGTTCATATTTAATAGTCATTTGCACGTATTTTTTCGTTATTTTTAATCAATGTTTAAGAGAGGATTTTTCTAAAAAACTGAAAACTAGAAGGAGTTTTTTTTGACAATTTTAAAGATTATGGTATTGTTTGAAATTTCTTACATTACGACGGAGATCTATATCTTTTACCATTCCTAATATTTGGATGATCATGGGGGTATTAATAGACATCAATATTGATTTGTGAATGTCAATTATTTAATTAAAATATTAAAAATAAATTTAAGGAATTTAGTTTATACAGTCACAAATTATATTTGTTATTTTTAAGAATATAATGGGTCATACATAAAAAAACAATTAAAGAGAAAAAGTTATATTATCAAGTTCTAATTGACTACAAAATTTCAAAGAATTTAAGGTTAAATATAAGATTTTGATAAATATGAATTATATTATATTTTATTAGGATTAAATTGTATTTAAATAAAATTGGTTGTAATTCTAATTAAAATTTAAATATTAATTATATTTTAATTGAATTATTAAAGGTCTAAGCCCTATAATTCTACATAAACTACTACTTTTGGTATAATCGTTTTTAGGTCACTGGTAAAGTCATCTCAAATTATTCGAATGAATATTATTAGAGATCAAACTAAAGTTATGGATTTCGTATTGTAGTAACCAATACTGGTTGGAACCACTATTAAAAGTTTTGTACCATACTAACCCAAAAATTGTACAAAATTTGGCTCTTTGATATTGTCGTTGGTATCGGTCGGTATTGGTGATTTTGTATAATATCGGCTAGTATTTAAAATATCATCCGATACCGTAAATTTAAAAAAATTAAAGGGCCTTTTTGTTAAAAAAATTTAGCGTCTATGCCCCGACAGGCGTGACACGTCTATAACCTATCTTCCTCTCATCTTTTTGGTTTTTCTCTCTCTGTCTCCTCTCTGTCTTTGGCGTCTCACAGCTCCTAGCCTAGCTCTAGCCACCATCGTCTCTCCCTCACCGCGTCACTAGTTTTTGTTGCTAGCCACACCATTTTCATCTCTCTCTCTCCCTTCTCTCTACCCATTTTCAACGTTCTCCCTCCCTCCGACGTTCACTGTTGTCAGACACCCATTGCCACTGCCTTACCACCCACAACCATTGCCATCACACCAACCCACGCTCCACCGTCAGACCTGCCCAAGCGATAATCTCAATATTGTTAAAGAGATAATCTCAGTATTGGCATGGAACTCTAGATCTGAATCTCACAACATCAAGAAAGAAAAGACCAAATAATCATGACCAATGAGATTCAACTTTGAAGCTAGAAGCCAATGACAGAGACACCAAAAAAACATACACCTAAAAATTTCCCACAAACGTCAACCTTCAAAGAAGCAGAAACCCAATTACAAAATGTGAAAACTGAAACTACGCGGTAGATTGGTGGAGGTGAATTTTAATCTTGTAGAAGAGAGAAATGGTGGCGTTTTAATAATCGAGCAATCATAATATGAGACGCCATGTTTTTGTAGCTAACAAATGTTGTGCTTACTCTTGTTTACTTAATCGGTTTCAACTTATGAGGCCTATACGTTAAGAATACGATAACGGATAATCTCTAATTATGAGTTAACTTTATATATATATATATATATATAAAACAAAGCATATCTTATTAAAAAAGCACTTCTTCTTCTATATTTTAAATAAATAATTATAGTGTATTATTATTTATCATGTTTATTAGTCTAGACATGTTAGTGACTATTGTTTGAAATATGTAAAAGAGAAGCTTAGTATTTAATCTTGTATGGATTTTTTTAATTTATGAAATGGGATTTGTACTTATGAGTTATTTTAAATTAATTCTAATATATGACTTTTGGAGACATGGTTGATGTATCATTATAAATTATACATTACAATATATCGAATGATTATTTTATAATTTTAAAAAATTAGAAACTATTTTATAAATTTTAAATTTATCCCAAACACTCAATATTAACAAATATCCATATAATACCGTGGAAGAACAAAATTTGGTACTGGTACTATTACTAGAATGGTACGAAATTTGGTTGTTTGGTATTGGAAGGTATTTTAAATATCGATTCACAGAATTTAATAATTGAGGTACTTATTTGCAAAAACAAAAAATTAAATCATAATCACAAAACCAGAAGGCAAGTAGGTAAGTGATCGGCAACATCCTGACCGAGTCAACGCCATGATGCACAGTGCCACACACAATGACACTCTTAATAATAAGCTTAAAAAGGTCGATCTCCCATTCCTGCCTCACCTTCTTGAAAGTGGTGGTACCAATCTTACTTGTTGGGGCGACGGTCGCTGTGAGATTCCCATCATCATCCCTCTTGTTCGGTTGTTCCTGTCCAAAGTCAATACTTTGTTGAGATGCCTCTTAAGTTGCTCATTGATGCTTTTGAGATCAACCTGATCTGCTCTCATAAACCTACCTATCACTAGTTTCCATCCTTCTACCCAAAGGTCGAAGCTTTTTTCTGGAGCAAACTTCCCTTCTATGTTTTCCACAAAGCAGAGGGTTGTATTTTAGTACAGCTTGTGTACTTTAGCATTCAGTTGTTCTTGTTCTTCTGGTTGAATAATAACAAATAATACCAGTAAATAAAAATGTAAATGACCGTTATCTAAGGTATAAACTAACAATCTCTCATTTGTATTAAGCCAATCATTTAAGTATTTTATAGCATATCTCCATATGACGATCATACTACTATTGAGACAGTGACTTAGTAAAAGGATTATACAGGATATTTTATTGTGAATAATTGCTTAAATCTTACCATTTTCATCTTACTTATCATCATAATTAAAATACACCACCTAAATACATACTGGGATCTTTGATGAGACCTTAGCTAATTTGCATGCTTAAAAGCTCTAATGTTCTATAGTACATTACGTTTTTAAACAATGCAAAGAATTATATCAAGTTTATTAAAGAATTTATTGATTCAAATACATTTGCACTTAATGAAAAATGTATTTGACTTAATTAGCAACCACTACTACATTAGAGCCTTTCTAATCTTAAAATAATATTTTAAAAAGTAACATAGCTTAATTAGGATTTATCTCTAAAGTTAATATTCTTATAACCTTGAACTCAAATATCAACTCATACGTAAACTAATAGATATATTTAATACTTCAAAAGTATCAGATATCTCAAATACTAATCATTTTTACTATAATATTTATGTACTTGGACTTAAAATAGGTAAGCAACTTCCAAATCTCTCCCTATAGATCTAATTCTTATAATTAAGTTGTTACCTTTTCATATTCAATATGAATTGTTCTTGGACAATTATATTTTCAACAATTGAAATTATAAATTATTTTTCCACTAAACAGGACAATTATACTCCCACTAGCCTTCTTGTAGATATGATATATTTACAATCATCTCCAAAACAAACTCTTTAAATTCATTATAAAAGTGAATATTTCAAGATCTTGTAGCTTCTTAATTTTACATTAAATATATCAAAAAAGGTACTAGTTCCAATCTGATGTATTGTTATGAGATTGAAGCCTTTTAAATTTTATCTTACTCCTACTACTTATCTTGAGAACTATTCTCCTATAAATGTACATTAAAATAAACATTTTGTTTAATGAGTCTCTACAATTATATCCAACATTTTTGGATATCTCATAACCTTTTATTATCCAATTCACTTTTAAACTTAGTGGATAATATATGTTTCAACTAAGCATCGCATCCTTAAATCATTAACTTTGACTCTTTCAAAGATTTAATGTTTCATATCTAATATGAAATCTTGCTAATTGATTTAAATGAAACTAAAAAATGCAAGTTATTATACTAGGCATAGCTATAATAAATATTGTATAATACAATATCTCGTATTGTATTTTCCTCCCTACATAAATCCATGCTTCTATAGAATTTTGTTGTGAAAAGGTATTCACTAGAAAATCTCATTCCTTATAGATAACTAAAAATTTAAAACTTATCACATCAATCTCAAGTGATTCAGCATTCTCAATGCTTAATTTCTACTTAGATTTTAATAAGTTGAACTTTTCAAAGTTTTAAGTCAATATTTTGTTTAATACATATAATTATACCACATAAAGTAATTACTACTTTTTTATGGAATATAAGATCATTCTTTTGTAAATTATTATTCCATTTAATACATCACATGTATTGATTTAACAATTCAATACTTTTTATCATCCTTACACTAAAGGTTGATTGGGTTTTCCTATAGCTTAATAAGTTTCATATAATTTATAATTAAAACGATACATATATCCTAATATAGAACGTTATTTTATAAAGTCAGTTAATTAATTGTAGTTTAGTTACATAATAATTTTAAAACATTCTTTACGGTATAGATTGTACTCGTGGGTTAAAAAAAAAGTAGATGACTATCGTGATTGATCAATTATTAATTATCCAAAAAATTCTGCAATTGTCTCCTATCAAGTTGTATACTCGAAGAGACACTGTAACCTGAACTCTCCTTATCATAACAAGGATAGAGTTTGCACGTTTTAGTAACCACGTCGATGTGGAAATGTCTTGGGACCTATGCTTTGTGTGGCAAGAGCTTCTTGAACATCGCAAAGGCAGGAACTCGGGGGACTAACATCTCCATGTTTATGAACCATAGATTAGATTTAGAGTAAGACCGCTTTGAAGAAATTAAAAACCACACGGATAATTCCTCATGGCAATGCCCACTTAAGCCCGGTGAACACAAAAACAATACATGAAAGAAAAGGAAGGTTGGGAACATGGTATTTGTTAAAATAAGCCCTTTCAAATCAAAATTTGCTCACATTTGGCACGAGGACGTTGAGAATGATACATCCATTACAGGAACTCATTCCTTGGAAGCAAGGAAAAGGATAATTATATATCCAAGAAAGAATAAGAGTCAAAGTATACCATAATTGTAATGCATGCAATAAAAACTAACGCTATTGCTTTAATTGTTGTGTTTTAACAATTAAATCCCTTCTTCTAGACCCTCGCCTAATGTCTTCCTCGATTTCTCTAATCAAACACTAGAGGCGATGAATACTTGTATATTCCTTGCCTTTTGCTTTCATTATGATTACAACTCTACTACCAAACTAATCCAATATTTCGGGATCTGCCGCCAAAGACGCACCAGACCAAACATCACCTCACCCTCCTCAATATGACCGAACAACTATTTAGGTCAAGGCCATTGCAAATTGACATCCGGACCGATTCCGTATCGGCTTTTGCTTTTCCATGTTTGCCCATCGAATTCCAACGGAACACCGAAAGCTTCTCAAGGGGAAAACAGACATTTACTACCTCTGAACTGGTTACACCCCAACCAGGAAAGTTTTCCGTTTATAATTTTAGTAGACATCGACAACGCGCCCACCAACTTGGAATCAAGGCCAATCTCCCCCCGAAACGCCAATCGGTGGCTGCCGCGTCATCAAGATGGCGTCATGTATTGCGTTATTTGTTCATCACCTTATCCGCAAACACTTTCACATTCTTGATCTTCCACGTGGCAACATCATGAAGGCAAGTGCCCCACTTGGGTATATTCAGGTACTCTCTGGACCACAGTATGTATATTTGTCTTCTTTTCCGCTTTTTATCAAAATATTTTTGGATAAAAAGCCTATTCTATCTCATCCATTTCTATCTCTACTTTTTCGTTTACTCACCTATCTCCCTATCTCACTGTCTGCAGCAAGAAACACTATTTAAATCAATATTTTGATAATATTTTTTATTATTTATTTTCAACTTATGCCCACACTTCAGTAAAAATTGATGATTGTTAGAAAATAAAGGTTATATTTCCATTCTTAAGGTGTTTTATAAAATTTTAAGGATATGTTTAGTTGAATTTAAAGTTTTTAATGTAATAAAATGAAATTGAATATGATGAAATAGAAAAATCTATAATGTAATAAAACGTAAATAGATGTAATATTAGAAAATTTTTGTTTGAGATAGAAGAATTAATAATATAATATAGTAAAATATTATTTAAATGAAGAGTTTTTAATATAATATATTATAAATTTATTTATAACTTTACGTTTTATCTTAAATCTTTTAAATTAGAAAGTTTTTTATTATTTATAATAAAATGTGACTTTGATTTCATTTTATTATAAATTCTCGTGAAGAATATTATTAAATTTTATTTTATTTTATTAACAAATCTCTACGAAGACAATCCCGAATAAAGTGATATTTGATAAATATATGACAGGTTGGCAATCAAATGATCAATGCGCCAAAGCTACAAATGAAACATGTGACGCTTTTCCTAATGAGCTAGTGGGACCCGGAGTCCTCCTTCGAGTAACACGTGTCATAATTCAGATAGAGACACGCGCGCAAATGCCGTTGCAGTGGGGAGTAAGAGCGCGTGAGGCTACCAAACTCAACAATTCCAGCTGGCATTACCGGGTAGTCCACTGTCCGACCTTATCCTCTTCTACTTTTTCTAATCTTTTATTTTCTCATTTAGTTAAAATCCAAATCTTATATTGCTTTGGCGAGAGAAGAGAGAAAGGGGACCGAAACCAAAAGCCAAACCCTAGATTTCTTGCTTCAGCCAATAAAATTCCCATCTCCATTCAATTTTTTTCCTTTTTGACTTCATATACAGATCCAAAGAGAAAGATATAAACTTTGTTCCTTTTCAAAGCTGAGGTTAGTTGTTGTTTCTCTTCTCTTGCTCTTTTCACAATTTTAATCTTGATACTCTCTCGCATTTGACGCCATACATGTAAAGTTTGTGACTTTAGGCATTGAACTTCTATTCCGGCTTAGATTCCGTTTAAAGTTTTGTTTGATGTTGTTTTTGGTTTGTGTATTCTCCATTTAGTTTCCACTTTTGGATCTCATTTCTTGATACAAACTAACGATTTTTTTAAATTTATGCATCTACTTTTTTCTGGTTGCTGTTTGGTTGCCTTGTGTTGATGATTTTTAATTGATACCCATTTCAGATCCTGAGAAATTATCTTCATTTCTGAAGGCAATCGAGCTCGGGTTGGTTTTGCGAGCTTTGAGATCTTGTCTAGGTTGTTTCTACGGTTAAGAGTTTTAGCAGGTGTAAGGTGAAAATGATGTCTAGATCGTATACCAATCTTTTAGATCTAGCTTCTGGTAACTTTCCAGCAATGGGTCAACCCCGGGAAAGGAGGCGTTTGCCTCGGGTAATGACGGTTCCAGGGGTCATTTCTGAACTTGATGATGATCAGGCAAATAGTGTGTCTTCAGATGTACCGTCCTCGATTGTTCAGGATCGGATGATTATTGTGGCCAATCAACTACCAGTTAAAGCTAAGCGTCGTCCTGATAATAAAAGCTGGAGTTTTAGCTGGGATGACGACTCATTGTTGTTACAGTTGAAAGATGGTTTGCCTGAAGATATGGAGGTGATATACGTAGGTTCTTTGCAGATTGAAGTTGATTCGAGTGAACAGGATGATGTATCCCAGATTCTTTTGGATAGGTTCAAGTGTGTTCCTGCGTTTCTGCCTCCTGACATTTTGTCCAAGTTTTATCATGGGTTCTGTAAGCAGCATTTGTGGCCACTTTTCCATTACATGCTTCCATTTTCGGCTAACCATGGTGGAAGATTTGATCGTTCTTTATGGGAGGCATATGTTGCTGCAAACAAGATCTTCTCACAAAGGGTGATTGAAGTTATAAACCCAGAAGATGACTATGTTTGGATTCATGACTATCATTTGATGGTAGTTCCTACCTTCTTGCGGAGAAGGTTCAATAGATTGCGAATGGGGTTCTTTCTCCATAGTCCATTTCCTTCATCTGAGATTTATCGAACTTTACCTGTGAGGGAGGAGATTCTTAAAGCACTTCTGAACTCAGACCTAATTGGTTTTCACACTTTTGACTATGCACGCCATTTTCTATCTTGTTGCAGTCGAATGTTGGGTTTGGAGTATCAGTCAAAAAGAGGCTACATCGGGTTAGATTATTATGGTAGAACAGTTGGAATAAAAATCATGCCAGTTGGGATACACATGGGGCAGATTGAGTCAGTTTTGAGTCAAGCAGATAAAGAATGGAGGGTAGAAGAGCTTAGACAGCAGTTTGAGGGGAAAACTGTTTTACTTGGCGTTGATGATATGGACATCTTTAAAGGGGTCAATTTAAAGCTTTTGGCAATGGAACATCTTCTAAAACAGCATCCGAAGTGGCAAGGCCGGGCTGTTCTGGTACAGATTGCAAATCCTGCTAGGGGAAGAGGAAAGGACCTTGAGGAAGTGCAGGATGAAATCAAGGCAAGTTGCAATAGGATAAATGAAACTTTTGGTCGACCTGGCTATGAACCAGTTGTTTTTATTGATAGGCCAGTGTCCATCAGTGAAAGAGCTGCATACTACACACTTGCTGAGTGTGTTGTGGTTGCAGCTGTGAGAGATGGCATGAACCTAACACCTTATGAATACATTGTTTGTAGACAGGGGGTCTCCTCTGAATCAAGTTCGGAATCAGCTGGCCCCAAGAAAAGCATGCTAGTTGTTTCGGAATTCATTGGTTGTTCTCCTTCTCTTAGTGGTGCAATTCGGGTTAATCCATGGAACATTGAAACTACAGCAGAGGCCATGAATGAGGCAATTTCAATGGTTGATTCCGAAAAGCAAATGCGCCATGAGAAGCATTATAGATATGTCAGCACACATGATGTGGCATACTGGTCAAGGAGCTTCTTTCAAGACATGGAGAGGACTTGCAAAGATCATTTCAGAAGAAGATGTTGGGGCATTGGTTTGGGCTTTGGTTTTAGAGTTGTTGCTCTTGATCCTAATTTCAGAAAGTTGTCTATTGATGCTATTGTGAGTGCTTATTTAAGGTCCAAAAACAGGGCTATCCTGTTGGATTATGATGGAACAGTTATGCCTCAAACATCCATCAACAAGTCCCCAAGCCAAGAGGTGATATCAATTATAAACACTTTATGTGACGACATTAAGAACACTGTATTTGTTGTAAGTGGAAGAGGAAGGGATAGTTTAGGCGAGTGGTTTTCTCCGTGCAAAAAATTAGGAATTGCAGCTGAACATGGTTACTTTATGAGGTAATGCCATTCTCTATTGCTATTACTTCCTTAAAATATTACTTCTAAATTTTCTAACGTCATGATGTACAGGTGGTCGACAAATCAGGATTGGGAAATCTGTGGGCAAAGTAATGATTTTGGATGGATCCAAATAGCAGAGCCCGTTATGAAACTATATACAGAATCCACTGATGGTTCTTCTATTGAGATAAAAGAGAGTGCTTTGGTTTGGCACCATAGGGATGCAGATCCAGGTTTTGGAGCCAGCCAAGCCAAGGAGATGCTGGACCATCTTGAAAGTGTGCTAGCAAACGAACCTGTGGCAGTGAAAAGTGGTCAGTTTATTGTGGAAGTGAAGCCACAGGTAGATTTGTCTGCTTACAGGAATTTATTTTCCTGTTTACTGCCAGAAGAAAGAATGCCTTTATAAGGAGTTTAGTTTTACCATTGGCTTTTAAAATCTATCAGGCACATGATAAGACGATGCATGTTGTGTTGAAAAAGTAGCACTTCTAATGTTAATTACTTATCTGATTTGTCAATTGAGCCTTGCTATTGCAGATTACCGCAAAAACTAGAATGCTGCATCTTTTCAGTACTGTTTAGGTGTTTTGTTTTCAGATGGGTGATTACAGTTGCAAATGATATGTGACTCCATTTTATTCTATGGTTTTAGGGAATCAGCAAAGGCGTGGTTGCTGAAAAGATCTTTACATCAATGGCTGAAAGTGGTAAGCAGGCTGATTTTGTTCTGTGTATAGGTGATGACAGATCGGATGAGGACATGTTTGAGATAATTGCAAGTGCAATAAATGGTGGTACCTTATCATCAAGCACATCTGTTTTTGCCTGCACCGTCGGGCAGAAACCAAGCAAAGCCAAGTACTACTTGGATGACACCACTGAGGTCATAAACATGCTTGAAGCTCTTGCGGAGGCTTCATCTCCACCACCCTCACCTTGAGATCTTCCTCGTGGCTTCCTTAATTCTTTGAGCCAATTGATGATGAATATCACGCTGTCCTCTTGAGTGAAGATAGTACTCGTGTTCTGTCTGTTTGTGAGTGACTTGCGGGATGAATCACTGTAAATGACCATAAATTGACTACTTTGTCGCGGCCAATCTCAAATACTTGGATTTTACGGATGAAGAAAACAGTAAGCTGAACTAGTTGGACAGGAAGAGTTTTGCTTCAGGAGGATGAAATTTTCCCCGTTTGAAGAACCCTTCTGGGGTTATCTATAAATGGAGACTGACATGGAATTGGAAGAAAATTAAAAGGAATAAATGCACTAGTACATGAATGCAGGTGCCGCAACCTATTTAGGTCCGGTATCTTCACCTGCTTCTTGTCTGGAAATCATGTTCCTTCAGTAGAGCATAAGTTGGTATGAGTTGGTTTTAGTCGCTCTGTTGAGCATAGTTATACAGGTTCCTTTTTCTCTTTTTCCTTTTTTTTTGGGGTATCTTTTCCATTTTCAAAGGCCGTCTCTTAAATCATCTTTGTTCGTTGTACAACCTGTAAATCATAGCCAAATTGGGAAATTAGTTATTTTGCGGCCAGTGTATTGAACAGTGATTTGTGATCTAAATTCTCCAGCTTCTTTATAATTCGGATTTTGGTTATTATTATCGTAGTAAGTAGCAGGGCTTACGTAGTTATGTTGTAAGTTGAGGTTGATGTATGACTGAAAGTTGACAAGGAAAGGACATAAGCTACCAAAAAAAAAAACCCACAGTGACAGCCACAATTGCAGAGAATTCCAGAGGAGGAGCCTGGGGCATGCGGGAGTGTGTGTGCGTTCTTCTTTCCAAGATAAAGGTGCCCGTTGCGCATGTGCCTTACCTTTGGTGCGGTGTCAGAGTGCAACTTTTGTTAGCAACATCATTGTACGTCATTTCGCCTTTTAACGGACCTTATCTAGCCATGTAGCCGTTGAAATCAGAAAAAGAATTTAAGTGTGCAAATGTCGAGTTGGGATATTTTGTCCAATTTGCTCAGTCTATTTATTAAAACGATGTACAAAAGTCAGGATTTTGGTCTTATTTATGTTTTTTTTTTAATTTTTAGTTTTATTTTTGTTTTTTTTTCTAATTGAAACAAAAATTATTTAGTTGTTAATATTAATATAGTTATATTTTTATCACTTGCTAAAATTTAAAGACAAATTATTTTTAATTAAATAAATTTATTTAATCTCTTACATAATAATTATTAATAAAATAAATAATTTAAAATTTTAATATTTGTAAATATATTTAATTATTAAATCAAATTTTATTTGAATATTTAAATATTGTCAGTTTAATTAAATTTATTAATAATTATTAAAATTTAATGACATATAATTTAATTATAAAAACTAAATAAATTAATAAATTATTCATAACTGATATTGATAATTAATTTAAATTTATTAAATATATAATATTCAATTAAATTATTCATAATTAAAAATATATATTTAAATCATAGTAAATTATGAACTCAAAAATCACTTTTTATGGTTTTCATAATTTTTGCAAATAGAAAGAAACTAAAACCAAAAATAGAAACTAAAAACTCAAACAAACAGAATTTTTTTACTAAATTTGAAAACAAAAATTGGAAAACTAAAAATAAAAATGGAAATAAACGCTCCCTTAAAAACTAATTTATTGGATACTATAAAATTAGACAGAAAATATGAGGCAACAAATCTTATTCCAACCAATGGCGGTAGCTCGGGGTGGCAAGGGGGGCCGCTACCACCCTTGATCAATTTTTTTTATAGTACTAGTATATATATATACACGTGTATGTAAATAAAGGAATATAGAGATAGTTTTATGATTAAGTTTTTATATTTCTTTTGATTCGCCCCCCTTAAATATTAGTCGAGTTTTACCACTGATTCTAACTCTATTTCCTATACAATAAACCGTAGTTTTAATTATAAAACATTTTATTACATGCAAAACAGAATCATTAGAATAGAAAATTAGTCGTTTAAAAGTCTTTTATAAGCTCTACTTAATTAATAATATGGTTTTTAAGTTCTCAAATTGTTGGGGCTCCTTCCATTAGATTGGGGTGTTATGTTCGACAATCGTGTATTTTTTTTTTGGTATACACGGGAAAGGAAAAAACAAAAAAGAAATTCAATGTCGCAGTCAAAGGGATCGTTGTCCCCTCCGGTACATAGTTCCGTGACGATCGCTGCGAAGGAGATAATCCAACACCGATGGGGGTTCTAGGAGTAGGTGGAGACCGGGAATTCCGCGTTGGGCTTGGTAGCCAGTAAATTGGCGCTTTGATTGCCTTCTTGATAGACATGTTAGATCTGCACTGTCTAGTCTCACTCCAATATCTGGTAGATATCCTACACCAAAACAACGACTTCAGTCAGTGAATGACAAGAATTGGAGAGAATAATAATAACTTCGAGGGAGTCCACTTGCATACAATCGCGTATTTTTGTTTACATATTGGTGCAAATTTGATATTATAGACGGCTTCGACTTTAGTGGTGAAAATTTTGTTTATTAAACGTTAATTTAGAGTTGTACAGATAAAAGCTTGAACATCATTTTATTGCTTATGTCATAAATTTTATTAATTTCAACAA
>JAOSBN010000002.1:38327024-38339028 GCA_027563595.1 Erythroxylum suave
CTCATTCTCATCTCCTTTTCAGATCAACATCATCCACAAGGGAATTTAACCCATGATTAATCATGAACACCAATAACTGAACATACACATATTTACATACATTTCAAAATCTCTTAGCCACAGAAAGTACCAAAGAATATATATATGAACCTCTCCAATTTTCTCATTTATTAATTCTAATCTTTTGAGAAAAGTTCGGGGTCCAACAACATTAGCCAACTAACCTACCCAATTATATGAATTTTCCTTTGCTAACCCCTTTGAGCTTTATTAGCCTTTTCTTTCGTGTAGACCACATTACATGCATCTATCCAATGCCCTAACCAAGACTTAAAGCTCATGGAGCATTTGTTAATTCTTGATGAATGTGATTGTACAAAAGCCTAAGTATGGGGGTATACATACGTATGGGTTGGTTATGTTTGTTGATATACCATGTTATGAATCCCATGTTGATGTAGCTTCCATCACTATTATATTTGACAGGAAAGAAAAGAAAAGAAAAAAAGTGAGTTTGAATAAAAGTATCAAGGAGGAAATATAATTTTTATGAAAAGTTGTTAATTAATAGTTTATCCTTCTTAAGTTGTATTGATTGGGTGTTTGAATATATTGCATATGAGGTAGGTGTTGTTTTGGATGGAGCACTTTTTATGTTATATTCATGTGGCTTATGGGGTGATAGCTAAATTGAGTTGTGAAACATAGTTGTTGTATTCTTCATAGCTGACGGTACCCAGTTTTGAATGAATGTTAACTTGTTCACTTAATATCTCTATTGGCCCCCGAATTTTTTCGTTAAATTAAGCATGATATTTTATAGAATAAGCATGAAACTTGACTTTTTGCCTTAGAATGAATTATGAGGTCATGATAGAATTATTATTGGAGTTTAATTATTTATTTCAATATTAGTAGGATTTATTTCACTAGTTAGTGAAATTAATGCTTTAAGAATGTACTGAGGGCAATTTTGGCGTGGCACTTAAGATTAAAAGACACGAAGCATTAAAGGAAGGGTAGGATTGACTTTTAACACTCATTAAGGGTAGCATTGGAAGAGGAAAAAGTGTGCCTTGCATATTAGAAGAACAAAAACGTGATTGAAGTGGGAAAGAAGTGCAAAAAACAAAATAAAAAAGAGAGAAGTGAGAAAGAGACGTCCATAAGAGAAAAAGAGAGAAGGCAAGTTAGGGTTTCATCTTTTCTTAGCTTTTAAGAGTAATTTTGAGGGTGTTCAAGAAGAGAAAAAGAAAGAGGAAGAGAAGAGCTTCCATTTGAGCCAAACATCTCTTTATTTGGTGAAGATTTAAGGTAAGCCCAAATTTAATCCTTCGGATTTTTGGAAGGGTTATGGTTTATGAAGCTTAGGAAATGCATGGGTTTAAGTATTCTAAAATCAATTTTAGTGAATATGCTTGTTGGGTTCTCAATTTAGATTCCTATTGAATTGGAATTTTGTCAATATTGAAGGAAATCAAGTAAGGCAAGAGGAGTAAGAAGAGGGGCATTTTAAAGCAAGTTTCTAAGAAAGGAATTCAGGTGGGTTACTTGTTTATAGTTAAGTTAATAAGCCATGGGAATTTTTCCTAATCAATAGATTTGAATGACTTTCAATTGCTTTATAAATGTTTCATTTATTGCTTCTTGAATGATTCAAGTATTTGCTATATGTTTGGTACTTGAATCTTGATGATGATTTATGAAATGATGATGAAAATTGGCTCTGAAATATATCATGCTTATGGAACTCATGTTTCTGAAATGTTCCTTTTGAGCAATATGTTTACAAGTCATGAAATTCATGTTTGTGTGGGTTTGTGATGGTCCATCATGTTATGTCACATGCACTTTGACCATGTTAAAGACTTTTCCCACTGCCCGCTAGTAGCATTGAGCTCCTTCATGGACTCCCTGATGTTTACCAGAGATTTGCAAGAACTCCCTCATGTTTATCGGAGTTTCGCAAGAACTCCCTCATGTATATGGACTACCCAAACTGTTGTGAGTGCTTAAGTTGTTTATGATTTGTTAACAAGTTTGATGAATACATGTCTTATGTTGTGTATGAATGGTTTGACAAGTTTGAGAATTTGAGAAATACATGTGCTATATTGTTTATGATGTGTTTGAAAAGCTTGAGAATTTGGGGAATACATGTTTTATGGTTCTAAAGCATTTTACTGCAGAAAATGGATATTTTCAATGGTTTTGTTTGTTTCATCGCTATAATCTCGTTACCCGTGAGCTTCTAGCTCATTCCCCATTCCTCACCATCTCTAGGTGATGAGAAAGAGATCAAGTGATCGAGAGTCAAGGCATCACTTTTAATCGGCATATTTTTATTTTTAAGTTAGTGTAGGAATATTCAAGGCTTTAGCCGCATTTTAAGTATCAATCATATGTAAATTTTGTATTTTTGGATTATGAGACCAATGATGTATTTGATTCTTGAAATGCCCATTAAAGCTTTGTAAAACTCTCTTCTTTTGATGTTAATGAAATATACTTATGTTTTGCTTATAATTTTCCAAGTTTTTTGCATTACATTTCAAGCATGCATAGGGGTAAAATTTGAGTTCTGTCTTCGGGGGAAAAACTTTATTAATCTAGGCTCTTTTGGATAAGGTTGTCTTCTTGGAAGTTGTAGTTTATCCTCTTAGTTTTCCAACAATATAAAGTATGTAATTTTTTGAGATTGGATTTGAAAGATATGATTGTTACAAGTAGTGATGCTGCACAGGATACAAACAGGACATTTTATAGCCTTTTCTAACTTGTTTTAAGAGAATAAGAGTAATATGGTGTCTTTAAATGGGAAGAAGTAGTGTCATAAGTACTATGGTATCTTGAAATGGGAAGAAGTAGTATCATAAGTACTATGGTGTTTTGAAATGGGAAGAAGTAGTGTGATAAGTTAAAGATGAAATAAAGGTGATAAATAGGGTTGAACATGTGCAGAAATTTATGATGAATGTGTATAAGTTTGAAGGTTATGTTTTTAGGTTGGTGACCAAACAAAGATTAGGATTTAGTTGTAAACGATATTGAGTTGAAATTGAAGTGATAATGAAGGAAAAATGATGAGGAAAATGAGTTAGAAATGATAGATATGCATAAGATGGGGTCATAGGCAACTTGTAAGAGTTGGAAATCTAGAATTTGACCCGTAAATGTCTGTTGGGTGGACTTGATGCCCACTGGGCGAACCTTCTTAGATATTTTAGTATCCCAGCTCAATTTATGTGCGTTTGAAGGGATGTATGCCTGCTAGGTGGATGTTCTCGGAACATTTTTATAAATGTGAAAATTTGACCCTCTAGATGGAAAAATCTCTCTTCGGGGTCTTCATAGAAGTTGTAAAACTCGAAGTCCTCTTCCAAACCGTGCTTGAATGACCATAATCTGACATCCATAGTGATGATAGTTATGATAATTTTCCCAAACTATTTACATATATATATATATATTGTGGACTTATCGATGCATTCCTATGATACATTTAGGCTTGAATGGATATTGAAATGTACTTAGTTTGATATGAAAATAAGAGATAAAAATGAGTGATTTGTTTAGGGTGACGGTTGAGGATATAAACAAGAGAATGGATTGTCTTATATCAAGTGTTCAATTATGGAAATTTTAGGATGTTATAAGAATGAAGATGAGCCTAAGTTGGCTAATGAGACTCCATGATGTGCTCACATTTAACTGACAAGTTAGACTCTAAAAATGGGGCCTAACAATCTCGTTGAGTGTTACTTTTGCTTCACTGGCTTGATGACTTTTATGCTAATCGCCTAAAATACATCTCACCTTAACCTTAGCCACATTACAATCTCATGAAAGTCCTTTAATGAGATGATTATGCATATCTACCTCTGGGTTACTCAGTTTCTAAGGGTAATGAATGTTGATTGATCATGAGTTGAAGCTTTGAATGTTGAGTTATTGCTATAAGTTTTGAAAGTCATTCATCTTTACTTATGGTTATCTATTTTTAGGAAAAATGGAAAATGAATAAAAGTTTTGGTTTGTGATTTTGATTTTAATGACTTGCTCGAGGATGGTCAAAAGATAACTGTGGGGGGACATGATATGTGATTAAATTTTGATTCATTTGATATACTACACTTAGTGATTAATGCTTTAAAATGCTTAGGATTCTCACTTTAGCTCATATTTGATGATCTTAGGTATATTTCGAAAGTGAAGGAGCTAAAATGACTTAAAAGCATGTCCATTGAAGCCATCTTCCCAAATTCGATATTCTATTCATTTATAGATCATGAAAAAGAAGAGGATTGAAAGAAGAAGAGGCAAGATAGAACGTCAAGAGAAGAAAAAAGAAAAGAGAAGTCTCACAGCATATATTAGATCGTATGGGCGTGAGAAATTTCTCACACCTATGTAGTACCTATCACAGCCATGAGAGATCTCGCATAGCCATAAAGGAACTTGCATGGTCATGCAAGGCCATGCATAACCATGAGGTGCTCTCACATCCTTGAGAGTTAACTCACGAGGGTGAGAAAGACAAGTTTCTCTGTTAATGTTAGGTGTCCCTCGGTTTAAACCTAAATTTTACTACATAAGGAAAAACATGTGACGACAGAAAGAAGAGAGGGATAATGCTAACAGAAAACACTTTTCTCTTATTTTCTATTCAAAATTTCTTCATTCTTCAACATTGATAGTGGCGATGGAGAGGATGGTTGAAGTTGAGAGCTTGAAGATGAAGATGGAAGGCTAACTTTTCCAACACCGGTTCGGAGGTGTAATCGAGGCTGAGGGTTACATTAAGTAGATTGTTGTTGTGTATTGTTTTCTTTACCTATTTTCGGATTGTTTACATTATCATGTATTGATTAATTGGGTATTGTATGATAATGATTTTAATGCTCTATTGAATCGTTTTCATGAAAACCCACAGCTAGAACTTGAATACGATACATAATAGTCGTGTTGAAGCTCATATATGGTAACTAACGATATTAAATCGTTAGAGATAACCTAGCATAAGTTAAATAATCCGAACTTGTGAGATTGTTGCTTATATTGGTCCATTTTTCTCAGTTATAATGCGGTTGTCCGGATAAACTTAGAGAGCTTATTCTAGGTTTTTTAATAATTAGCGTTAATTAACGAGCTCTTCCTCATTAACTACAACCTAAGGAAAAACCATAATTAACAGAACTTATTGTTAGGTCAAGATCAATAGTCTTAAGAAAGGTATAAAGGCGATAATTCAATGACATATATGAAATTGTGCTTAGGCCAAGATTAAACTAAAGAACCAAATTTCAACTTATTTATCAATTTTATCACTTTGTTATTGTTTAATTTGATTTTTTTATAGATTCAATTTTACCTTTTTTTTTAATTTTCTTCAAACCAAAAACCCCTTTGATTTACTTATACAGATAATTTAGGGAAGTAATTAGAATTAATCTTAGTTGGATTGACCTAGACTTACCACTAGCTATAGTTTTAGTCTAGTTTTTGATAGTTTTATGACACGTGACCACCTTTACCCTTGCCCCTTTGGGATTTCCTATGTACAACATAATGGAAATTTCCAATGCCATTAACTTCTAACCTTCTCCATTATGTGGAATTAATTGGATCTGGTACTGAATGCATAGGAAGCTCGGGGGCTCCATAATTGTGTACAAATTCTACGATTAAAGAAGTACTAGGATAGGTCTTACTTAAAGTAGAATTAGGGAATATATCAGAGTTAGTTTGGGTGTTGTTCTCAACTATGGAGGAGAAGTAGAATTGGGGAATATATCTAGAAAAATGGCTTAATCAGATGACCTAAGATCTATTGTGTGTATGTTATTAGGACGAAGTATAGATTGTGAGGGATTTGACAAAGTGACAGTAGTATCTTTTATTGGTTGGCTGTGCAGTCAAGGTAGAATTTGACTCGGGTGTTATATTTTGCGGTTCAGCAGTGTGTAGGACAAATTCCACAAGAAGGTGATTGTCGATGCTCTGCTTGTGTTCTTCACTGCCTATGAGCTCTTTATAAGTGTCAGTCTTGAAAGTCTTTCTAGTATATTTCTAAATTTTGTCTTGGGATTTTGTGGAGGGTCTCCAATGGTAGGAGATGGCAATGCTATCTTTCTATAATTTATGATCCTTCCCAAGGTGAAAGATAGGGACCTCTGTTGGGAGTTCCTTAGATATGTCACTGCTCAAACAGATTCGAGTGTAGCCTATACATTTCATGGTAGATGTAGGTTCATCCATACATAATGGCTTCTTAATGTAACTAGCTAAGGAGCTCAAACCTTGGGTAGTCCAATATTTCAAGGGGATGTTTTGGAAGTTAATCTATTAGGGATGTCTAAGATCTTGATGGTATCCAGCTTTAGACCTAGTTACCATATTTGTAAAAAAATTGGTTAATTCCCAAAGTGCCATAGACCTTCTTCAAGGATCTTGTGAGCAGCTACGGAGGAGAAGGTAAAAGAGCCAGCTTATTCTCAGAAAGAAGAACATTCGTTATGCCCTATGTTTTCCAGTGTTTTTGAGCCCATTGAGTGATTAATGGAAAAGCTAGGTGTTGGTCATAGAAAAATCCAACAACTGTAGATTTCCAGCTGTTTGTGCCATCTTACAAAACTCCAATATCCGAACAAATAATAAGCTTACCATCCATGTCCACAGGAGGGTTGAAAGTCAAGTAAGTGGAACATGGGTTGCCTACCACTTGTTTCCAAGTATTACGAGCAGTAGGGAGTGGGATAAATGGTTAAGCGGGGCAGGGAAAGGTAAAAAATGTTGGGGAGGCCTATGAGGGCAAAGGGGGAAATTAGGAAGTTGTGGGGGAGATGAGTCAGCCATTGTAGAGGGAAAAAGCTAATATAAGTAAGAAGTAGAGTGCTAGGCAGAACTTCAGAGTAGGTTGGTACAAAAATGATAAAGAAGGAGCGGGCGGGAAAAAGGCATGAAGAGGGGAAAGATAAGGATACCCTTGGTGGGGTGACCTTAAGAGGAGTTGGAAGAACAAGGCAAAATTTGGGAATCAATGGAGTGAGATTGGGAGGAAATAGTCACGTGAAGAGGATATAAGGTGTAACAGAACAAAAACAAGGAAGCAAAAATGAGGGGAGATTGAAAGAAAAGGATCAGGTGAAAGGTGCAAAGGTGAGGATACCCATTGTTGATTTGTCTAGAACTTGGACCCAAATTTTGAGGCACTTTCTTCTATTTCTCCTTTATATTCTAATTATTACATAGAAGATTGTTTACTTTTAAGAATGAATGACAAAATAATGATAGCAAAACTGGTTAGGTAGATTACAGAACTCACATGAACTCCTTTCCCGTCTAATTGGTAGTGAGAAATTTATACTTAAGTTGAACATGTCATTGTAAATGAATCATTTCAAATGGGACGTATAACTAATGCATGTAAATAATATCACAATCAGACTCCAAAAAAAGTGACAATCTTTTTTGGTAGTAGAAGGAAATATTAATTGTGGGGTTTGGGACCAATTTTTTTTAGTTTAGATCCAAGTCTAAGATAAAAGGACTGTGGACTCTCTATCCTGAGAGTTTTATGATTTGCGACCTTTATTTGCCGAGTTCTGTAGTTCCACTAAAGGGTGTGTAGGTAGTCAAGGGTTAATGATGAAAATGAAAAGGCATGAAAATGATGAAAAATGAAAATTCATGGTGGTGAAAATATATTAGAGTTTTGTTATTTTTTAATTACCTAATACACCACACGAGCTACCCCTAGTCAGAGGACATACGAGTATAACATTATTAAGCAACATGACATTGTTTACACTAGTAAATCGAGAAAGACTCTTCTTACTGTGACTCTTAGGCTTATGGAATATTTCACTGATAAGCCTTAATAGACCTATATCATAGGTTTGCAACGTATATACCATTAAAATGGTTTATAGAACAAATCATCCATTAGAGATTAAAGGTATAAAAAAAGATTAACTGTAGTATAGATTCCAAGTATGCTAGCCGAGATATAAGCTCTTGGTCTCTATTTGGGCATCAATTCTTAATACCTGCCTCTTAGGAATCTACATTGTCAAATATTTCCCTTTTAACAAAGTTCTTAAATAGGATCTATAGTCTAAGATTTTCTAATACACAGGATCTTCATAAAAAGGAAAGTTTAGAACATACTTGTCTTTCTGTATGACTATAGCTACATTATCTAAAAATCAAGCTTTTAGGAGAGAGAGAACTTAGAAAGAAGTCATAGGATGAAAAACACACACTATCTTTTTATTGATTTTTTTGCTTCTGAGTATAATGAAGGAGAAGCCTAGATTTTATAGACTAAACAAGAGGGGTAAACACAAACAACTTTTAGGGAAAAGATTTCCTTAGTATAATAATACACACTGAAATACAAAAGCAAAAGTGAAAAGAAGAATTATTGGGAGACATTGGGTCCCAATAATATTCGTAAAGGATAAGAATATGTTAAAAAGATAAGAAAGAATCTTTTTAGCAAAGAGGTGCATAGAAAGAGTGGGCCACCACTATCATCATTAGAGTCAGTTATGTCCATCTCTTCATTATATTTTTCTATGGCTAGGATAAAATTGTCAATTTTCATATTAGTACAAATATGAGGCCATGGGTCCTGGGAATCTTGAAACTAATAGGCCTAGTGCTAGTGTTGGGCTTTGGTTTTGTAGAACTTTCTCCTAGTTCAATCGTTCTTTTAAACTTAAATCCAGGAGGCCTTTTGGGCTTATAACCAAGAGGACATGAAACTTCACCAGCCATGATGTTGAAACGCATAGTAACAAATTGGTCCATAGAGGTCCAATATTTTTTATTAGGAGAAATGAGTTCTGATAGGGTAAAGCATCTAGATATGGTTCCAAAGAGGTACATATTGTAGGCTTAGTTGTCTTTTGGTAATGGTTCAGATGGTTTAGAAAGAAGTAAAGATCTCTTACTAGATCTTTATATTATTTAAGTCAATCTATGATGGTACGTCATTATTGGAAATGGTTGATAGTACAGATATAACCACAACAAATAAGACTATAGGGATGATGAATGATGAAAATAAAATGGGCCTTCTGTTCAGAGAGAGGAATGATGCTTGCTTATGATCTACCTAAGTTAGAGATGCTATTTTTGCAATAGCTAGAACCGCTCTAAAAATGTCCAGAGAAGTGAGTAAATATTGATTGGATTTGAATGTGTTGATAAACATGCAATGGTGAAATAGAAATTGAGCAAGCACAAAGGGCATATAAAGCCCAGAGATGCCACATGTTGGCTTTAAAAAGAGAATTATAGAGATGGTAGACAATCTGATAGGAAGTGCCAGTATCAAAATAATTAGGATGTGGAGGAATATTCAGAGTTGTGGAGAGTTGAGAAGTCACATTGAAATAGCCGTAGTAGAGTCTTTTCTTATCAATCCCTTCAATTAGGGCAATACCCTAATAATGGTCACTAGCATCTGTCTATAGAATGTGCTAACCTTTATTAGGAATCTTTAAAGTAGGTGGATTCTGTTAGGTTTACTTTAAGTGTTGTATGGCTTTGGTTTGATCTTTGCTTTATGATGGTGGATTCTTCCTCAACAACTTTGATAGGGGAATGTATAATCAACCATATGGGGGATGAAATCTCTAATGTAGCTAACAATTCCAAGGAATTGTTGAAATTTTCTATTGTTGAGATTTTCATTTGGGAAGTTAAATAGTTCACTAGCTATGTGCGAACTGGGATGAAAGAACCCATTATAGAAATTCATACCTAAAATTTCTATTTGGGTCATCCCAATATAGCTCTTTTTGGTTGAGAGCATAATCCCATGTTGTTTGTAAGATTAAAAAAATATTAGAGTAGGGCCTTGTGTTCTTCATAGGTTTTGAAGTATAGAAGTATGTCATCTACATAGAATGAGGTACTGGAGAAAATGGGCTCATAGATCTTTGTCACTGCTCGATGAAATAGTTATGGGGTAACCTTACGTGCAAATGGCATTACTATCTATTGAGATTAGGCATTATGAATACAAAAGGTTGTTTTATATCTTTCGTGAGGGTTAACTCGTAATTTCCAAAAGTCTACTTTTAAATCAAACTTAGATAAAATTGTAGCTTCTTTGAGAAAGAGGAATAGAGTACTAATCTTTGGCAATAGGAACTTATCATCTTGTAGGAAAGAATTGAGAGATTTGTAATCAATTACCAACCTCTTTTTCCCTCGCTTCTATTCAAATCACTTATTCATATAAAAAGCCTGACAAGCCCAATCATATTTTGTTGACTCGATCAATCCTTGATGGAAGAGAATCACACATTCTTCTTAGGCTAATTCCTCATTCTTTTTGAATAGAAAATGGATGAAGAAGTGAGGATTGTTTTTATAGAGAATGGAGATTCGAGAATTAGGCATGGTTCTTAAGATAGTTCGGAAATTGATCTTGTAGGGCTTCGTATGGAGGTGACACTTGTGTGAGCTCAAACACATTTCTAATATTAGTATAAGCACTAAAATTGACATGGCATTTAATCCCTATAGGTAGGATTTGTAATGGATATGCCTTATAATAGACATCTATGTCAATCAGAATATTTGGGCTAAGTAGATGATTACCAAGAACTTTGTTCCAAACCACATAATCAAGGAAGAAGTGGATCTTTTTTTCTTTTTTTTTTGATAAGCCCAATCTTAAAAGAATTTCTATTAGTAGCGGTAAAGTATTTGTCATGAAATATCCATGCTTTAGGTGGTAAAATGTTATGCTTCATCATACTACGACATGATCCAGTGTTCATATACGTAATAGCCTTGATCGACTTACCATATTTATCTTGTTATAGTAATTGGATATGGACATAAGGTTGAGGAATAGTGAAAGGCACGGAGGCTACCTTCATACTTTTTTGTTGTACTATGTATAACATATCATCTTCAGTGTCATCAAAAATTGAGAAATTGGAGGATTCATACTCATCTTCAGAAGAGTGGAGTGGAAGAGCAAATTATATCTCTTAATCCTTACTGGATTGTTCTTCAAAGAAGTCTTCAATGCTTCCATTATCTTGTATAGACATGATAGCCTTAACGGAATCCAATATTTTGACATCTCTTTTTGTCTTATTAGGACATTGACGAGTACAAATGTCCTAATTTTCCATAAATAAAACATCGATCTACCTTCTTTGCTTGAGGATTTCTTTGTTTGAAGAATCTGACAAATCAGTGTCGTTTCTTTCATTTGAAGGGCTTATAGTTTTCGTCATGGGAAATGTTGGATCTGTAAGACTACTTATAGGAGAACTTTCCATGAAGATGTTTTTTTCATCCTTGCACTTGATCTTCAAATAAGGCTTTCTGTAAGCCTATTTTAATAAGGACTGTCTTTAATCATGTTATTGAAAAACATTTTCTAGTCACAAATCTTGTCAAGTGAAGCTAAGATGAGTTGATATATTTTCCTAAAAGATATATCCCTCATATCTCTTTGAAGTGCAACAATGATTCGTGGTAATTCAAGTTGTAATTCATCTGGTAAAGAGGAGATGAATGTATAATGGAGGTTGACATCCTTAAAGCCATTAAGAAAATAACAACATTTTGTCATATGTTAGAAATGATTTTGTAAATCTAATCTATATGAAGAACAACATTTCATCAAAATACCCTTCCTGATCTGTTTGTCAATTAGCTGAAAATCATCAATGAATTCTTTATGAATCACCCCAATAAGTAGTCCAGTAAATTGACTTGTATGTATTGAAGTCTGTGATAGTCGTCTAAACTTTGTCACCATTCTCATAAAGTGCCAGTAAAACAAGAAGTAAACTCATACAAAATATCTCTTAATAGATTAAGTGTAACATCCCATCACTGATGGGAAGGGTAAGATGGTAATTTAGAACGGGAGGATTATTTAAATTTTTTTTGGCTATGTTCATGCATTCATATATGCACGTGAATGGTGAATTTTGCACATGTAATGATTGTACTTGCATTTGTG
>JAOSBN010000002.1:38348907-38363795 GCA_027563595.1 Erythroxylum suave
ATGAAACCAAACTCATACAACACTTAAAGCAAACTTGTCAGAATCCACCTGCTTTAAAGATTCCTAACAAAGGTTAGCGTATATTATAGATAGACGCTAGTGACTATTATTAGGGTGTTGTTCTCGTTCACCATAACATTCTTGCAGACTTCTTTTCTCGACCTCGCAAACCAATTCAGTTCCTCTCTTCCTAGCTCCAGAAATTCATACCTTTCCTCCTTCCTATCATAGAGTATCCTTTATATGCAAAGATCAATAAGTCCTTTTCACCCATCACAAAAACTCTTTATAAAACCTTGGACGACATTGCTTTTATTATATGAAAAAGCTTAGTCTACTACCACCATATTGTCCTCACTACTCTGAATATCCCTCTACATCCTCATTATTTTGATACTGACACCCTTTATTGAATTGTCTATCATCTCTATCATCTGAACAAGCATAGTTATGGGATATTTCTCTCTCTAAACAGAAGGCTAATTCTATTTTCATCATCCATCGTCCCTATATTCTTATTGATTATGGCTATATCTGCACTATCAACCATTTTTAACTATGGCGTACCATCATAAATTGGCCCAAGCAATATAAAGTTCTATTGCGAAATCTTTACTTCTTTCTAGATCAATTGAACCATTATACGAAGCCTATAATATGTACCTCCCTGGGACCATACTCAAATGATTTTACCTTATCAAAATCCATTTCTCCTATTAATGGATATTAGACCTCCCTGGACCAATTTGCTACTATAAGTTTCAACATCAAAGTTGGTCAAGTTTTATATACTCCTAGCTTTGAACCCAGAAAGGCTCCTGGATTTGAGTCCAAAAGAACGTTTGAACTGATGCGAAAGTTGATAATTTTATCCAAGCCATGGAAAAATACAATGAAGACATGGACATGACAAATTTCGATAATGATCGTGGTGGCCTACGCTCCCTCTCTATGTACCTCATTGCTAGAAAGATTTCATCTTTTTTTTAGCATATTCTTATCTTTTAGGAATATTATTGAGACCTAGTGTCTTCCAATAATTCTTCTTTTCACTTTTTTTTTGAATGTTACTGTGTATTGTAATGAGGGAATCTTTTCCCTAAAAGTTGTTTGTCTCTGTCCTCCTTGCTTAGTCTATAAAAGCAAGGCTTCTCCTCCATTCTACTCACAAGCAAAAAAAAAAATCAATAAAACGATTGTGTGTTTTGTTTCATCCTATGGCTTCTTTCTAAGTTCTTTCTCCTAAAAACTTGATTCTTGAATAATGTCACCACAGTCATACAAAGAGATAAGTATGCTCTATGCTTGCCTCTTCATGAAGATCCTGTATATTAAAAAGTCTTAAACTATAGATCCTGTCTGAGGTTTTTGTTAAACCGGGAAAGACTGGACAATGTAGATTCCTAAAAGGTATGTCTTGAGAATTGATGCCCAAATAGAGACTAAGGGCTTGTATCTCAACTAACATACTTTAAATCTATAATACAGTTAATCTTTGTTTATCATTGATCTCTAGTGGATGATTCGTTCTATAAACCACTTAAATGAAACATAAGCTGGAAACCTGTGATGCAGCTCTATTGAAACTTATCAATGAAATATTCCATGAACTTAGGAATCACAGCAAGAAGAGTCTTTCTCGATTCACTGGTGTAAACAACACCACATACTTTTGGTAATGTTATCCCCGTATATCCTCTGATCACGGGTAGCCCATTTTTTAATAAATTATAGGTGAAATTCCTAAGTAATGATAAGCCATAAACTCTCAATTATTGTTTTGCTATCTATTTCTAGATGAACATGTTGTTGACACTTTCAATCAACTTTTACAAAGTTGTATAATTTTATATCGTTATCTTTTTACACCTTTCATAATGTATATGCCTTTTAATAGGTTAAAGAAACTGCACGTTCACAAAATTACTTAAGTAGGCATCAAAAGACCTTAACAACTATTTCTAGTAACCTTATTAAACCTCCTTATAATTGGTCCACATTGATAAGGACTTATTTTTTTTACTAGACTTCAATCTATTTAACTACATCTTTTATTGTGCTTATTTATTATCTTTGATAAGAATCAAATTCCATATTTTAACCTTAATTTTATAAAATCTAAAATTAATAATTGGCCGATAGAAATTTTAAAATTCTGACAGCACCTGATGTATAGCTCTTGATTTGTGAGAGCAAGAAACAGAGCAGTATGGAAGGAAGAGAGAAGCGAACAGGGGAGAATGACAAATGGCAATGGACGCATTTCAGCTAGAGCCCAACGCATGAACCAACTGGTTCTGCAACTTGAAGTGGAGGACCAAATGGAATAGTCTGTTAGATGCAGTCTCCCTCCAAGTTGATGATCTATAACGGAGTTGGAATGCCATCCTATTCAATTCTTGCTTTCCAAATTGAAACAAATGAGCTGTACATCAGGTGTTCTAGCTATCAACACTAGATTGATGCTCATCAAAGTACCTACATTTATTTCTCCTGCCGTGTTCATTTCTTCACATGGGTGTCTCAACATCTATCCGCCTTCTAATTATTGATCGGCATTTATGTAAAGGAAGATCGGAAGCTTGCCGAATTCATATTCTTAATTGCGCACCCATGGACTTCAATTTTTTTCTGACAGAATATCACTTGCAATGCAGCAGAACTACAGGATTAAAAGAATGTCCTTACCGAATACAGTAAAATACATCTTCTCAACTCATAGGATGCTCAAACTAAATGGCTCGAAATTCGAGGCAGTGAAAAGAAGATGGACCTCTGTGTGTTAAGGCCACAGTTGTATGACAGGAGCCTTGACAGTGCTTTTTCAGCTAAAATTTAAGGATAGCTGGCAGGCATGCTTATCTCATACAAGCTCGTGAACCCTGCAAAAGAAAAAGAGTGTAACCCCCAGTCACCACCCTAACCCTATTGACAGAAGAAAATGGCATTTTGTGACTGTAAAAATGTGCAGCTGAGCTACTGAAATACCTAAAAGTTGCACTATCGACAGAGTTTTTCACCATCAAAGTGTAACATCCCATGATTATAGTCTATGAAGAAGAGGGCTGAAAGAAGTTTTGAGTAAGTTTTTAAACAAGCTTATAAACACATAACTTCGTTTCATTCAGTAATAACATATTACAAAAAATTTACAAAAGACGGATTAAATTCCTCGTAGAAAGAAATAAGAGAACCAAAAAGCATAAAATCACCGATCATACCACCGGCGATAAATACACTTGACTCTGTATCACCGTCTTGTCAATCTTGAACCCCGGAACCACCGTAAATTCCACCCGAAGATCCATCTCATCACCAGCGCTATCTAGCAGTGACTCATCAGTGATACTCTCCATGTACACTTCTGAGAATCTGCAATTTTTACCAATTTGAAAAATGCTAACTTGCTCACCTAACGAAAAAGCCAGCAGGTTCAAGGACCAAACTCTCCTAGCCATCTCAGCGAATGCGTTGAAGAAAGCAGAATCTGGGAACCCACCAGCGTTCACTAGCTCCCTTTGAGTTAAGTTCCCAAACAGAGACCATTCCATCTTAGCATGAACTAGCTGGATGTACTTGGTTCTCGTGAATCTTGCAAGGGCCGAGTTTGGATTCTGGGTTAAGAAGAGTTTCAGGCTTAAAGATTTGATCTTTTGGAACTTTTTGAAGTAATGCTGTTCGTGGGAACTCTTCTTTGTAGCTGCGGACTCGTTTTGGGTTGTAAACTGTGGTCGATTAAAACCTTCGAGCAATGTCTTGGCCACAAAAGATTCGAACACAAAACATCGGTGGCTGGGTTTTGCAAGAGTGGTTTTAGGTTCAATGGCTCTAACTGCTGCGTCAAGGTCCCAACAAGCCATTTCCATTTCACGAACCATAAGTTTCACAAAACTTCTCATAGATCTTAAAGTAAAGTGAAGGAATTGAACGAAATGTCTTGGATTTAAAGATGATAGCTTTATATCATCCAACAAGGGTATTGGCCCACTAAAACTTAGTCTTTTCTCAAGAGACTTGTTGTATGCAATATACTCGTCAAGCTGTTTCTTGAGGGAACAAAAATCTGAATCTTTAACCTCAACTTCAGCTTCAAGTTTCTTGATTGTTACCTCATAAGTCTTCATCAAGCTCTGTTGTTCTTGAATCTCTGCAAGCATGATAGTGACTTGAGGTGAGACGTGATCAAGATCATTCTTCAAGTATTTACGCTTGAGTTCGGATAATCGTGTCAACTCATCAACAACTGCTTGATCGGCGGCTCGTATATTATCACTGTTGTAAGGATTTTGAGCCATTTGCAACTGAGCATAAGCTGCTTTAGTTGTGGAGACACCTGCAAAGAGCTTTGCCATTAATGCCTCCAGAGCTGCCCTCCTCTTATCTCTGTCAATCTTGCTCTTTTCAGCACTATGATGAAACTTACAAGTTGTGCTTGGATGATCACGATCCTCAAACTTGTTTCCTGGGGCGAGATCACATATCCCAATCCCATTATTTGAAGCAATCCTTGTTGCAGTTTTCAGGTTGATCACTTTTCGGAATGTTCTCGCTATCTTGCTCTTGTTGTTGGGCGTTGATCTATATTTGACCGTTTCCATTGTAAGAGAGCTAAGATGAAAATGAAGATTGTGAGAGACGTATGGACCTTTGTCATAAACTTAGAGGCAGTAGATCCAAGAGAAGAAAAAGGGTTTATGGAGATATAAAAGTGAGCGTTATGTTGGCAGGCAGACACAAAATTTGACCAACAGCTTTGAGCCGGAGGAGCAGGAGATAAGGGTCGGCACATTGAAGGAAAAGTGCATTTAAAGCGCGGGAAAAAAAAGGGAAAAAGAAGAAAAAGTGTTTATTTCTCTTTATTATAATTTTACTTCATTTTGGGAAAAGATGATTCAAAGAAATGTAGAGGCGTTGAACGTTTGTTTGTAATGCTACGTTCAAAGTACTGTTAGATATCCCGTGGGCTCCTACACTCAAAATCATGGACCCACCAAGTTTGGAGCCAATGTCTGAATATTTGACTACATGATTAGGCATACAGCCGAACATCATACCTTTGGAGCCCAGTGAATAAGATGCAAAGGTGAGAACTGAGATGGGTCGGTGGGAGAGATTGGGGTTACGGGCATTTCAAAATAAGAAATATTTTTAACATTTACAGTATAGTCTAAATAAAATGTATTTAAATTGATTTTAAAAAATATTTAAACAATTTTTAAATAGATAGAAAATTTGACAAAGTTAATTTTATGTAGATTAAATTTCATATTAATACTAATATTTTAAAAATTGGATAAAAAATTAAACATATAAAATAAGAAGTTTAAAAGGTTCAATCAATATATTAGACTGTTATAAAATTGACTAAACAATGAATAAAATTAAAAATTTTAAATATAATTAAAAGAGATTGTCAGTGATCATCAAAAAATGTAAAATTTAATTAAATAAAAATTAATTGACCTATTTTGATTTACAAAAATTTATTAATTAGTAAAAATTAATTAATTAATTGATATTTTTATTATAAGAGTTATTAAAATAAATAAAACTTATAATTTAAAAACGAAACCAAAAAATTTGAATGGTTCAAGATATTTACTATTAAACCAACAAAATTAGTTGAATTTTTTAATCATTGATTAATACTAATATAATATTATTTTATATTTTTAATAAAAATGGTTCTAATAATTATTTTTAAATTAATCAAAAAGTAGATACAAAGTATTTAAATGAGAAGGAATAAAAAATGTGATGATATCGATAGTTCTCTTTTAAGCAAACAACATTTGTGCCGGTGTCAAGCGTAGTTTTGTGCTAAAAAACAAACATGAGGATCCACGAAATAGTGATTTCAGCCGTTGAGGTGTAAAGAATGGCTACAAAAAGGGGATTAAAGTCTCTCGTCAGTGCCAAAACCATCATTGCTCTCCAAAATTAAGTTAAAGAAAGATTAATGGCCAAGGCCAGGCTTTGGAAGATCTAATAAAGTGATCAGATCAGTCGTGGCATTTGAAAAAGGATCTGAAAAAGGATCTAGCACTTCACGTTCGGCGGAGAATCTTTAGTAGATTATGTTAAATGCGTTCTTTTCAGTATATTTACCTCAAACGTGAAACCTGGAACTCAATCCATGCGTCTTGGAAGGATACGACAGCTTTGCCTTCAATCTTTTCACTGGATGTCAAAAAGATGCTACTGACTCGAGACATAAAGATGCTTCATCAAAGTGAGTAGGTCCAGCTTATAAGCTACTTCACCAAAGTGACAGTAATCCAGCTTCTCATTTGGTCTAATAGCCAGTGAATTACTTTGACAAGGTTTGAGCTTTGGATAGACCAAATCTCCTACTTCAAAAGTTATCTATCTTCTCATCTTACCAGCGGGCAATCTGTTTCATTCCTTTCTGAGAAATGACGAGTTGTTTTCTCAATTCCTCTAAAATTGCATCCGTAGCCTTCAGCTGCTCATCAACTTCTAATTTTGGTATATGATTGCTTCCGTAGCGTATTATAAGAGGCGGTTCTCAACAATTTACTACCTCCATTTGCACATCGGTTTGGGGTGGTATGATGTACTACTCTGAAGTGAAGTTTGTTGCATTGGGAACAATTCAGCCTAGAAATGACTCATGAAAACTTTGTCATGATCCAAAACAATTGATCAGGGTGTGGGAAATCAACCATGATCAAATTATAGGTGCAATGAAAAACAAAAACTTTCACAATTTCTAATCGAATCTCAATAATTGCCTAACTTAAATAAAAACACGAATCATAAAGTAAGAAATCATACTTGATTCATGTTTCCTATTAAAATCTTTTGACAAAATTTTCACTGTATCAACCACAAGCTGTTCAATCGTCTAGCCTCTAACGATATCTACAGATCAACTTCTCAACACCTTTAAGAGGAATAAAATATGAGTGCTAGCTCCTTATATTAAAATCATTAAGATTTTTGTAATTTTTATTAAAATTAAATTCCTTAAGTATAATTAAATTCATACTCTAATTATAATTAATTTAATTTTAATAAAATCAAATATCTTATATTTGATCCTTAAATTTTCTCAAACTTTATAATTAAGTCCAACTTAATTAAAATTGATTTTTCCTTCATAAGCTACTCTTTGATGCGTGAATCGTTAAGCTCCTAATATATTGGTAATTATTACAAATTATAATTCCAATTCACAATTAGAATCATATAAATTAAATCTCCTTTTATTTTATCTTTAATTCATCAATTAAATAATTTATAATCATAGATCAAGATTAATATCTAACAATACGTCATAACCACCTAAATATTAGGAATGTCAAAGTTGTTTGACTTATCATATCTATGCATGATGATGAGGTGTAATTTAATCATTTCTTCATCTAATATTCCAATTAGACAGAATATGGATATAGTGTCTACTCTTTTGGTCCAATCATATTTATTCTTATTAATTAGTAATTAATTTATAATTGAAATTTAAAATTTTCTTTTCAAATGTCAATTCACTATGGCTAGAGAATTCCATAAATCACTACTAATAAAGAATAGTAGAGCATTCTCTCTAATTACTTTAGAGTGACGAATCCTTTATTGACTTTCTCAACTATCTCCATATGGTTCATACTGCATCTAAATACTACAAACTGAATTATCTTAGGATGATTCATAAGTAGCATTAAAACACAGTAATTCTCATATGAGATACTTGGATAATCTTAGGTTTAAGAATCAATTATACAACCATCATTATGAGGAAATCCACAGGCACATAAGTAATATTTCATTTGGGATTCTCGTAGTCGGGTCAGTTCAATGACTTATTCTATAATAATCACCTATATATTAGTTTAAGTATCTTCATACTTTAATTTATAAGATCAATTACTTCTTCATAAAAAAGCAACATAATGTATGCTATCTTTGACGTTTCAATAATATATATCCCGTTTTGATGAAACTGTAACTAGAAACATTTAGGAATAATACATAAATGTAAATTGAATCTCACAATTATGATCTCATCATAATTTTAATTACACAGTAATTATTTAAGGATTTTATCTTCAGTATTAAAATATCAAATATAATTAACTTAATATACAAAGATAAAGATGTCATTTCATTAATTAAATAACAATTTCATACATCAAATTACATCGAAATGATTGGTTGCAAGGGAATAAACTAATGCAGGGAACTCCATGGAGTCAAAAAATTTGTTGAACAAAGAGTTCAACCACCTTGGTTGCTATGTATGGATGTTTTAGGGCCAAAAAATGTCCATACTTAATTAATCTATCCACCACCACTAATATAGTGTCAAGCCCATTGGATTTAGGCAAGTTCAATGACATCCAATGTATATCTTCCCACACAACTTCAAATATTGGTAGGGGTTGCAGTAATTCAGCTGGGGATAGTGTCAAATATTTGTTTTGTTGCAAATTGTGCGCTCTCAATGTGTTGTTGTACATCCCTCTTTATTCCTTCATAATACAATTCAGTTGTTAATCGCTTGTAAGTCTTGAAGAACCACAGATGTCCTCCTAATGGACTACTATGAAACTCTTGGAGAAGAGATGGAACTAAAGAGCTTTTTGGTAGGACTATTCGATCCTTGTATCTCAACTTATCCTGAAAAAGTGACCACCCTGGTTTAGATGAAGGAACTTACTGCAGTGATTCAACAATTGTTCACAGATGTGGGTGTCGGTTAACCTGTTCTGCAATTTCTGCCTAACTAAGCACTTTGCCAATCATCACAGCTAGGGATGGCAGTGGGTTGTCAACTCGATTAATAATTGCACCACTCGACCTGAAAAAATAGATATGAAGGCTAAAAGAATGGATTTTAAATAGATATAGAAAAATGGATGTGGATATGGATTTTGATATGGGTTTAGTGATAACCCGAATCGATAGACACCCTACCCGACCCGTATACCCATACCTGACTCGTTTTCTATTAACTCTATTTTTCTTTTTTCTTAAATATTTATGGTTAAATATAATAAAATATTAATATTTTCTTATAAAGAAATAACTTTAAAATCCCCACTTTACTCTTCACTTTTTTCTAGAATCAAAATCTCGACTTATTTTTATCAATTTTATGGTTTTTTTAAGACATATAAATCAAAATATTAACTTATTATTATTAAAGTAATTTTGATTTGGAGCGTTCATAAAAATCTACTCTTTATATTTTCTATTTAGAAGTTATATTTTTATGTGCTATACAATCTGATAGATATCTAAAAACCCGAACTATCCAATGGATTTGGATATGGGTAGTAAATCGTAAAAACCGATAGATTTTAAATAGATAATGAATTGAGTCATAAAAAATAGATATGGATATGGGTAGAGTAATACTCAAATCGAACCCTATTCATTGGCATCCCTAATCACAACTTGTAATTCCACATTCTTAAGGCTTCGGGATAGAGCATTTGCATCTCTATTTTGAGTTCATGGCTTGTATTTGATTTAAAAATCAAATCCTAGTAGTTTAGATAACCACTTTTGATGTTCCATTGATAACATTCGTTGCTCTAATAAAAATTTCAGGCTAGACTGATCAGTTCTCACTATAAATCTTCTACCTAATAGGTAATGTCACCATTTTTTATTGGCAACACAATGGTATTAACTCTCTCTCGTAAATACTTTTGAATCGAGCCCTACAAGTTAGAGCTTGACTGAAATAAGTTGTGGGATAGCTGTTTTGCATAAGAACTACCCAATTCAAAACTTGAAGTGTCGGTTTCTACCACAAATTTCTCATTGAAGTTATGCAATGCTAAGGCAGGTATGGTTTTCATAGCCTCCTTAAGTTGGTGTACAACATTGGTCGCTTCTTCACCCCAAAGGATTGAATCTTTTTGTAATAGATGGGTTAAAAGGTGCAACGATTTTTTGTAATCTTTCACAAATCATCGATAATATCTGAAGAGTCCCAAGAACTCTTGAATTCTTTTATATTTCTCGCTATGGGTCAATTGATTATAGCCTTTACTTTCTTCGGATAAGATAATGTAGTAGTCCTTAGCCATATTATATGGGTTCAGTCATAAGTTATTTTACAGTGAATTTAAAATGACATCAATTACAAAAATAATGACAAGTTGGGTCCAGTGAATAAGAAGTAGAGGTGTGAACAGAGATGGCTCGTGGAAGATTTTGGGGCTACGGGCATTACAAAATAGGAAATATTTTAGGCTTAGAAATACATTTTAAACTTCAAGATTTACAATAAAATATAACTTAAACTCTAACATTTTAAAGAGTTTAAATTAAACCATGACATTTTCAAAACATTATAATAGACTTTAAATGAATAGAAATTTTGATGGGGTTAACTTCTCGTGGGTTAAATTTTATGTTAATTCTAATGTTATAAAAATCGAACTAAAAGTTAAACCGATAAGGATAGAGGTATAAGATTTAAAAGGTTCAACCGATATTAGACTATCATAAAATAGCTAAAAAATGAATAAAATTAAAGAATTTAAAATAAGATTGAAAGACATTGTCTTTACCCAAAAAAATTTAAATTTTAATTAAAAAGAGAATGTTAAATAAAAATTAATTGATTTATTTTGATTTATAAGAACTTATTAATTAATAAAATTGACTGATTAATTAATAAATTGATTGGTTTTTAACAATAAGAGTTATTAAAGTAAATATAACTGGAAAGTTGAAATTCGAACTAAAAAGTTGGACAATTCAAGATTTTTACAGTTAAACTGGTCAAATTGGTTAGTTTTTTAATCACTAGTTAATACTGACATGATATTATTTTTATATTTTTTAAATAAAAGTGAATCTCACTACCACATAATTATTATTTTTAAACTAATTAAAAAGTGGATCCTACAGTTATGTAGTGGGTATCACTTGCCACATAGTAATGAGGTCCACATTTATATATTTTAGACAATAGACTTCATTTATCATGTGACAATGAAATTTGCTTTTATTTAAAAAATAAAAAATAATATCACATTAATGTTGAAGTAGCATTTAATTAATGAATAGTTAATTTCGTTAAATTTTCATTCAAAGTTCTGTTTTGAATGTTTTGAAAATGTTATATTTAATTTAAACGCTTTCAAATATTAAACTTCAAATTATGAAGTCAGTGTGAAGTGTTTTTGACTACATGAGTATGATGAAGTTAGAAAAAAAATGCAAATTAAAGCACACTGAGGCTCTGCAAATTGCCGAAACTAGAGAGAGTAAAGCCTAAGGCGAGAAGGGAGATTTCGGCAACCGTTGGTATCATTTAATAATTCATCAAATTCTACAAAAAAATTAAATGTATTTCTGTATCGGCATTAAGTAATTAAGAAAAAAACAGGTTAAGCTCATTAAGAATGTAAAACACATATGTCTTCCTCGTAATGTGAAACAAATTTGTCTTCCTCATATACCAAAGAATGCGTTGAAAAAAGAGGATTGAAGTATGCCTAAACATCATTGCTTTACAAAAAGACAAAAAATGATTAGTGGGCCAAGGCCAAACTTTGGAAGATCTTATAAAGTGATCAGATTAGTCGTGATCTTTGGAAAAAACAGTCTCAAAGTACTGATATATAATGGTTACAGCAAGTAAGATCCCAATACCTGAGACAATTGCTCCCATAAGATCTGCAAAAACTATCTACGCACTAATGCACATACCTCCAAATGCAGTAGCTATTGGTATGTAACGATTAAATTCCTTCTACAGGTTTGAATCACAGGCATCACCATTTGTCGTTCCTGAAGAACAAGCATAAGAGGTGAATTTTTGCAACCAAGACCATTTCACCATCAAGCTATACCTTTTGACTTGTATCAACAAACTATGAGATAATCAGATGTACATGGATAAATATAATATCAAGGAGCATTAGAAACTTGCAACCAATTACCGTACAAAGAAGTTTCGTTATAACCAACAATGAAAACAAATCAAAACAGAAGATAAATGAACATGTAGTGAAAAAACAAAAATTTTGGACCAATAATACGAAAGAAACAACACTGAATCTAATCTCAATATATATACCTTAAGTTGCTTAGTCACATCTTGGGCTGAAGATGTTAGTTTATGCGTCACAGCCAATCGATTTAGTTAGAGTTTAGTAATGAAATATTTAAAGACATTTTTTATCTTATACATGTTTAGATGTATATGATAAAATCAATGAGATAATTATACGTTGCAGATGAAACTATAATGAAGTTATAATTATGAGATTTATATTGCATTTATGTATTATCCTTAAATGTTCCTAATCATTGTTTTATTAAGACTAAATATTAATAGAACGTAAAAAGATTAACACACATTATATTTTTTTTATAAAGGAAATAGTTGACCTCATAGACTAAAGTATGAAGATATTTAAACAAACATATGAATGCTTGTTAGAGAATATGTTTACTGAACAAACACGATATGAGAAATGCATTTGGCACACTATTTGTATGTCTATGAAATTCTCATTGTGATGATTGTATAAGTGATCCTTTGACTTAAGGTCATCAAGTTATCTTATATAAGGATTGTTATGTTTTGATACTACTTATGACTCATTTAATCATGGGTTATTCAATTAGTAGTTATTGGATGTAGCATGAACTATATGGATGTAATTGTGTGATTAAGATATGATTCATCACCCTAAAGTAATTAGTGAGAATATTCTGTTGTTCTCGATTAGTATTGATTTGAAAATTCTTGACTAAGGTGGAATAACGTTTTGTAAATAGTTTACAAATGTCATTAATTGAATCGATAGCTAATGGCAGAGAACAAATATAAATGAATTCAAAATACAGTAGACATTAATTCTATGCTTTATGTCTAATCAAAACATTGTATGATGAAAGAATTGAATTATACAGAAAAATCATGCACAGAAAGGTTAGTCAAAACCACTTTAATATTCTAAATATATGGGGGTCATGATGCGTTACTAGGCGTCAATATTAATCTCTGATTATAAATTGTTTGACTGAAAAATAAAAGACAAATTAAAAAAGTTTTAATTTATCTAATTATAATTCTAATTATGAATTATAATCATAATTTATAATCATTGTAACACAATTGAGAAACTAATGAGTCTCATATAAAGAATGAATTGAAGAGAGTAAAGATATTTTAATTAAGTTGGACTTGATTGTAAAGTTTGAAAAACTTTAAGATTAAGTATGAGATATTTAACAAATAAAGATCAATATGAGATTTAGGATTTTGAATTTTATTTGAGCTTAGTTGATATTTAATTAGAATTATTTGTAACTCTAATTCAAGTTTAATTGAAATTAGAATTTAATTTCAATTAAATTAGTAAAATGTCCAAAACTTATTATAAATAGTCTTAAGTTTTATAGAGCTAGCACTTCTTGCTTAACCCTCTTTGTAAGAATTACAGAGTTCTCTCAACCCGTTCTATGGATACCGTAAGAAGTTGGACATTTATGCAGCTACGGTGGTTAAGATAGATCAATTTCGGAAATAGTTTGAAGGATATGATAAGAATATAATCAAAATTTTCATCCAAACTGCCTATAAAGCAGCCCCACAGTATGCCATAATCTCTGTATGAATAGTCTAGGAAATTACTAGGATTTACTTATAACTTTTCTACAATATTGAACCATCTGTTAACATAAAAATATACCTTAATGTAGAATTCCTATCATTTAAGCACATGGCAAAATATTAATATGTATAACCTATAAGGTATAAAATGTACATTTTTTAGAATTTCAACTTATAATCCTTAGTTACTTAGAGATATCTTAAAACTCGTTTAACTGCATTCTGGTGGTCTATTCTTGGGTTAGCCAAATACCTACCTAGTAGTCCAACAGCAAATGTAATGTCCAATTTAGTGCACACCTAAACATACATCAGGTTGTTTACTACACTAGAATAAGGTACATTTTTCGTAGCCTCTCTCTGTATCATTTTTAGATATTGTGTTAAAGATAATCTTTCACTATAAGAGCCAAGTACTGCAGCAGGCTTACTATCAGTCATGTTAAACCGTTGCAGTACTCGCTTAATATATGCTCTCTACAAGAGACCTAACAAGTGTTGAGACCTATCTCAGTGAATCTGAATACCTAGGATAAAAGATGCCTCACCGAGGTCCTTCATATCAAAATGCATGACCAAAAGTTGTTTAACCTTATGTTACATGGTTAAGTCATTTACTGCGAGCAAGATATCATCCACAAATAAAAGTAGAAAGATGACCTTGCTCTCCTTAAACTTATAATACAAACATCTTTGAACTTTATTTTCTATAAAGTCAAATAAGGCAACAATCTCATCAAACTTTAGGTACCATTATTTATAAGCTTGTTTCAAATCATATACGGATTCTCCCAATTTACAAACCAGGTCAGCTTTATCTTAATCCTGAAACCATTGAGGTTGATCTATATATACCTCTTCATAAAGGTTTCCATTTAGGAAAGTAGTTCTAAAATCAGTCTAATGTAGCTTTATATTATAATTGGTCACTATTGCCATAATCACTATAAATGCATCCTCAAAGGATACAAGATAAAGGCCTGTTTGGCATTCGGCTGATTGTTTTTAACTGTTAGCTAATTCTACCAGCTGTTAACTGATAGCTGATTCTATCAGTTGAATTGACCAGCGGATTGCATTAGCTATTTGTTAGAAATGTTTGATTAAATTAGATGTTTAGTATTAGCTGTTGATGTGTAAAATGAATTATAAGGGTATGGTTTTTAAAAAAATTATAAGGACATGAATATTATGTTTCTTAGTATTTCGTTGAATATTCTTATAAGAATTTAGATTTTAGATATTTAATTTTACAAAATTAAGTTTATAAGTTTAA
>JAOSBN010000002.1:38377138-38406168 GCA_027563595.1 Erythroxylum suave
ATTATTATTCTTATTCTTAGTATTATTAGATTTATTATTCATATTTAATTTTTTTTTATTATTGTTATTATTAATTTGTTAGTTATAATTTAATTTATATATTTATTGATGAGTTTTTATGTTTTCTTGTTATATTGAAACTATTTACTGTATGTGGAATCGGTTTGAAATTAATTGTAGGTGATTAATTCAATTGAATTAATCTAGTGTACGTGATTAATATAATTAGTAAGATTAAGACAATTTGTTACATAATAAACCCCTAGGATGGTATATAGGCTGGAAACTTGTGATGCAACTCCCGTGAAGCTTATCAGTGAAATATTCCATGAGCCTATGAGTCACAGTGAGAACTTGTTTTCTTGATTCACAAGTGTAAATAATGCTACGTACTATAGTTTTTAAATCAATGTACGTGATTAATTTGATCGATCAAATCAGTCAATTAATCTAGTGTAGGTAATTAATTAGTACGATTAAGACAATTTGTTCCATAATAAACCCCTAGGATAGTATATAGACTGGAAACCCGTGATGCAATTCCCATGAAGCTTATCAGTGAAATATTCCACGAGCCTAGGAGTCACAGCAAGAACTTGTTTTCTTGATTCACAGGAGTAAAAAATGCCACGTACTATAGTTTTCAAATCAATTGTACGTTATCAATTCAATCAACCAAATCGATGGATTAATCAAGTGTAGGTGATTAATTAGTACAATCAACCAAATCGATGGATTAATCAAGTGTAGGTGATTAATCAAGTCTCTTCCTGAAAGTGACGCGTTTCAGGAAGAGACTTATAAAATAAATGCATCTGTCGTATGTGAGGATAATGAACCTTTGAATGATCCATGTAATAAATATGTTGAAATTTTATTTGCGGACGATGAAGAGAGTCAGAGATCTAAAGAAGAGCCAAATTTTGATTCAAATTCTTTAGAACAAGAAGATGATTTTTCTTTACAATTAAGTAATGATAGCGATTAATTTGTGTTTGTAATTGAATATTGTATGAACAAAACGTTTTCAATATATTGTGTAAATTATTGAAATGAAAATGTATTATTTCTATAAACTTCAATCAAAATTTGATTTCAGGATGAAATATGACATCAAAGAGAAGACAAGATACTGGCAGACCTCCATATTTTAGACCATGATTCGAAGGTTTATACTGTAGAGGTGAAGGATCTCGTGCTGCAGCATCTACTGATAATTCACCTCCACCCCCTCCACCTACTACACTAGCAAATGAGACTATACCATCTACCACTCCTTCATCATTTACTACCCTTATATTGACAGAGATATTAGGGGTAAATAATACGAATGAAGGAGACAGTCGCCAGCCTGGAGTTGAGGAACCCGATGGATGAAAATAATCACAGTAGTCAATAATATGTAAGTGAAAATACATTTACCATTATATGTTATGATTAAGTTATAGGTTACAATTTTAAAAATAGTATAAATTTATTTGTTTTTATATTATAGGTTTGTTCCATTTGGACCCTGTTCGAGAAATATGACATCAAAATTTAAGGAGAAGATTGATCCTAAGGGCTATTGTTGGAAGAATATCTCTCAGGCCATAAAGGAATTTTACTATTATGAGTTTGAGATACGATAGAATTAATTATTTCCTTTTAAAATATTAATTCTTTTACATTAATTTGATAATTATTATTACATCAACAGTATTTATCAAATATATTTCCTTTTGTTACAGAAAGAGTTTTTTTGGGATTCTCAATTGGACGAGAAGGTATATAGAGTATGGGAGTCCAGAGCGCGTACACGTTGTCGGGACTTTGTTGGTACGATACACAAGGCGATTGTACGACCGTCTTTTATTTCTTAAGAAATTTGGAGTCGTTGGCTAACGTATTAGACATCACCTACAACGATGTCGATTTCACAGCGTAATTCGACCAACAGATGTGGAGGACTCGAGGGAGAGAGTCTTCCCGTACATACAGGAGGATCTATTACCCACCAAGAGCATGCACAAAAACTTGTAAGTATCTATTTTAATTGACTGTTGTATTTTAATTGAATTTGCTTTATAAAATCTATTTTAGTTATAATTAACATTTTATTCATATGGAGGAAAAGTCTTTGGGTGTGGAACCTTCTTACTCCCCATCAACTGTTTCTGCACACTCATATTAAGAAGCATGACGGGGTGACATTCGTTAACGAACGTTGTAGAGAAGTAAATGTAAGTGAAATTTATGATTTAATATTAATAATATGATTCATAATTATCACTTACTAATATATAAACATTGCTTTCTGATAGGACTAAATACAACAAACTATTGAGTGGTGGTCTCAGAAATCCGAAAATGTTGATGAAACTGACACTAACTTGGAAGCAGTTGGTGATAGGGATCATCGTGGGAGGATATTCAGACTAGAATCATTTGCAAATATTTGTTATTCGCAATCCTTCACGTCTAGTACAGCAGCATCTGCTAAGCAGTCTAACAACAATAAAGTGGAGGCACTTGAGAGCACAGTGCAGGCGTTGTCCACTTAGCTGCATCAGACGTTGGAATAGATGCAGCAGATGCAACTGATGATAGCAGCGCAACAACATTCGTTGGACCTCTACGCTCAGCTCCGCCAAGAGATTGATGAATTGAAGAGCAAGGGTAGCAAGTCATCGTACCAACCAGACGATCCACCAACGCCTGATCAGTAGTGTAGTATTGGTCATTTAGTTTGTATTACAGATATTATTATTTACAATGTAACATTTTTATTATCAATTAAGATATTTTAATTTTTAATCATTAATCAAAATTTTTATTTAATTATTTCTATCAAATTAAATATATATTATAAATATTTAATTATTATTTCTATTAAAATTTTTCGATGGTTATAATTTAAATATAATGAAAATATATTTTTTAAAAATTTTTAATCAAATATTTTACCAACGGAAACATCCACACTTTCCGTCAGTAACTGATTATATAATACCAACGGAAAATAAATTCCGTTGATAATGATTAGGCTTATTTACATACGGAAATAACATTACCGTCAGTAAACTTACCGACAGTAATAAAAATATTTCGATGCTAAATTTACATACGGTTTAGGAACCTACTGTCAGTAACTTTAACGTTGGAAAATTATAGCCCGTCGATAATTTATAGACAAAAAATGTGACGGTCGGCACATTTTCTTGAAATTACCGACGGTAAAGTTACCGAAGAAAATTTCTATACCGTCGGTAAGGTTAGCTACGGCTGAATCTAATGACATTTTTGTCTGTCGGTATGTTCCGTTGGTAATATTTCATACCGGCAAAATATTTATCTTTCCGTCGGTATTTTCCGTCGCTAAATGACTATTTTCTTGTAGTAAACATTATATGAGGAGGACGACAATGTGCCTAATTTGAAAGTGATGTACAAGACATTTATGAATGAGTTCAAAAAGTTATCTACTAGGATGGATGAGATTGATGAGAGAATTAATGAAACCAGTAGAATCTAAAATTGTAGTAGATCAATTGGCAATCATAGGAATTGGGAGGAAGAATTGGAAAGAATGTATGACAAGTATGAAGATGAAGTGCAATCCGTGAGGGGTAAAGTAAGGGAGGAAGAATGAATGGAGAGAAAAGACAGTAACATTAATACCATCAAAATAAAAATTTCGTCCTTTAAAAGAAAGAATGATGCTGAAGTGTACTTGGAATGGGAAAGAAAGGTGGGCATGATTTTTGCTTGTCACAAACATTCTAAAGATAAGAAAGTGAGATTGCCAGCAATGGAATTCTCTGACTATGCATTAGTTTGGTGGGATGAATTGGTAAAGAATACGAGGAGGAATAGGGGAACCTCCTATATCCACTTGGGAAGAGATGAAAAGAGTGATGGAGAAGAGGTTTGTGCCACCTTATTACTATAGAGAGCAATTAAATAAACTCACACAAGGAACAAGATTAGTAAAAGATTATCACAAGGAGATGGAAAGACTATTGATTAAAGCTAACGCAAAAGAGGAGGAAGAGGTAACAATGGCTCGATTCATAGGTGGATTGAATAGGGAAATTGCGGATGTGGTTAAGTTGCAACACTATGTAAAGATGGAGGACTTAGTGAATAATGTCATAGGAATTGGAAGGAAGAATTGGAAAGAATGTATGACGAGTATAAAGATGAGATGCAATCCGTAAGGGGTAAAGTAAGGAAGGAAGAATGAGTGTAGAGAAAAGATAGCAACATTAATGCCATCAAAATGAAAATTTCTTCCTTTAAAAGAAGGAATGATGCTAAAGTGTACTTGGAATGGGAAAGAAAGGTGGACATAATTTTTGCTTGTCACAAATATTCTAAAGATAAGAAAGTGAGATTGTCAGCAATAGAATTATCTGATTATGCATTAGTTTGGTGGGCTGAATTTGTAAAGAATAGGAGGAGGAATAGGGAACCACCTTATCCACTTGGGAAGAGATGAAAAGAGTGATGAAAAAGAGGTTTGTGCCACCTTATTACAATAGAGAATTGCACCAAAAATGACATAGACTCACATAGGGAACTAGATCAGTAGGAAATTATCACAAGGAGATGGAAATACTATTGACTAAAGCTAACATAGAAGAGGAGGAAGAGGTGACAATGACTCGATTCATAGGTGGATTAAATAGGGAAATTGCCGATGTGGTTAAGTTGCAACATTATGTAAAGATGAAGGACTTAGTGAATATTGCTATGAAGGTAGAGAGACAACAAAGACAAAGAAGGGTAGGCAAGCCTTTCTTAAATTCTAGCAACAAATGGAGCAATAAATGAAGATAAGAAGATGGAGAACTATTTAGATTTCAAGGAGAAAGGCAATGAATCAAACGAAGGCAAGGAAAAGAGTACTTCAATTTAGAAAGGTACTATTGATCCATCCTCTAAGCCTTCTAAACATAGGGATATTAAGTGCTTTAAATATCAAAGGTGTGATGCATTTGATTGTCCTAATAGAAAGATTGTTTTTAAGGGTGGTGAAATTGTTTTCGAGTTTGATGACGGTAATGAGTCTGATGGTGGTGATTTGAGTATGTCACCTTTAGAAGATTATTCTGATGTTGATGAGAATGTTGAGTATGCTGTGAAGGGTGAATCTTTAGTTGTTAGATGTACATTAAACTTGAATGTGAAGGAAGATAACCTATAACAAAAGGAGAACATATTTCATATGAGTTGCTTAGTAGGTGGGAAAACTTGAAGCATGATTATAAATGGAGGTAGTTACACTAATATGGCTAGTATCACTTTGGTAGAGAAGTTAGGGTTGAAACGTGATAAACACCTTAATCCATAAAGACTATAATGGTTGAATGAAAGTGGTGAAGTCAAAGTTACTAAGCACGTAGTTGTTGCATTCTCTATTAGTAGATATGTGGATGAAGTTGTGTGTGATGTCACTATGTAAGTTGGTCATATATTGTTGGGTAAGTCATGGCAATTTGATAGGCATGTTATGCATGATGGGTGAATGAATAGATATTCTTTCATCTATAATAGGCAGAAAGTTACCCTTGCTCCTTTATCACTCAAAGAAGCATACTTTGAACAACTAAAAATTCAACAATCATCAAACGGGGATTTAAGTAGTGAGGTGAAAAAAAATAGAGAGAAAAGAGTCAATGAGAGAAAAGAATAAAATTAAAGGCTCAATGGTGAGTGACTACACAAGTGATGACAAGAAAATGGGATGTTTAGGAGAGAAGAAGTTAGTGAGTGAAAAGAAAGAAAAGAACGTGAAAAATGAGCAAAATTTTTTTGAGATGAGTGAAAAAGTTAAGACATTACTATGTTTTTATGCCAAAGAGAGAGAGTTAAAGAGTGCATATTTAGCTAAGAGAACTTTAATCTTGATTTAGTTTAAGGAAACATTGTTTATTAACACCGACCTTAACCTAAGCTTGCCTAGTGTGTTTATGACCTTGTTGGAGGATTATAATGATATTTTTCTTAAAGAGGTATCCTATAGGTTACCACCGTTGAGAGAGATTGAGCACTAGATTGACTTGGTACTAAGAGCTCAAATTCTTAATCGTCCAGCTTATTGAAGCAGTCCAGATGAGAGGAAGGCATCGGAAAGTTGGCAATAAGTTGATAAAGCAATACATTAATAGTAGTCGAAATAATGATGAGCTATACTATGGGAGTATGGATATGAGAGGCAAGTGGAGCTATAAAAGGTTCACCTTTCTTTAAGCTTCATTACTCCATTTTTAATTGAACAATTTGTGGTTCAATAGGAAGCTTTCTTTCGTGTTACGGTTAATATTACCGTCAATTTTACAGTTAATTTACGGTTAAATTTAAAGTTTGTCAAATATTAAGGTTTAATTTGTACTCTTTAAAACATTATGGTTAAATTTACCGAAAGTATAAATCTTATGGTTAAAAATGATTACTTTGTCGCATCAATAGCAGACAAGTTGATGCAAACCCGTACCTGATCCAGTGGCCTGATGGGAATTAGAGTTGTGTATATATACGAAGTGCAACAATGGGTCAAATTGGGATGGCATTATGTGCATGAATGTCCTTCTAATTCACGAGTGAGTGCATTTGGCCACGAGTCCACCAATTTAATGGAGCATGGAGTGTCTCTTTGACCCCAAAAGTGCAACGTACCTCTTCACAGAAAATTGTCGTTGAACCTTCGTCTTAGAAGAGACAGTGAACCTAAGGGAAAGGACAGTGAACATATTGATGATGAATGTACTCGGCAGCTAACAAGTGACTGACAGTTAAAAATACAAAAAAGAGACACTTTGCACGAGTAAAAGTAAAAGTCTCTTCATTGTCACAATTTAGCGAAAGTTCGATTTGTTTACAATTATTACAAGATAAGGGCATGATTCTGTCCTTGTTTTACTTTGTCTCAACCTTATCGACCACATGACATGCCTAGCTTGAGTTGAGACACTTCATAGGATGTGCATGTTTGATTCATTCGTAAGTTAATAATTAAAGTTTAATTAAAGGTAGGACCTTACCGAGAAAAAAAAAAAAGGGATATCATCGAGAATAGTATGATTTATGATACCGTAATAGAAATTTTTAATGTATTAAATTATGAATAAAATCATAAATTTTTAAATATGTAATACTTATTTGATTTAGTTTAAGCTTTCTTTTACTTATTATTTATTTTATTTTATTTTTACTTTTATTAATTTTTGATAATTTGAAAATAATCTCTTTAATTAAAGATAAAGTTACGTATTGTTGAATCTTTTCAAATCCGACATCCAGTGAGATTTTTATTGAGTTGCGTTTAGTATTTACAGATTGGAGTTTTGAGTTTCGTATGTTGGGAATTTATAGGGAAATTTTTGTTCTTTCGAATGATTATAATGTAATTTAGCTTACTTTCGTGTTGAATCGCAAACAAACTTTTAAACTACCAGAAACGGTACTTAAACAGCCAAACTGGAAAAACTAAAAACTGTTTCAAAACAGCGGTTAGCGGTTAGTGGTTAGTGGTTAGTGGTTAGTAATTGAAGGCGGCGTAGAAAGATGCGGCTCTTTAATATCTTACGAGATTTATGAGCCTTATCATTCTTTTTATTTGATTGAGTAATTATTTCATTGTAATTAGGGATTTTGTGGTCGAAATTAAATTTTTAATAATTTATAAATTATAAATTTTAAGTAAATTAGATATGACTGTGTTAAAAGGAACTTAAAATATCTATTAGCTTTAAAAATTTGTGGAAACATCTTATGTGAAATTTAGAGAAGTTTAAAAATACGCAACTTTATTCGTAAGTAAACCTTTAAAAATTTAAGGCAACAACATCTTACGCGGGATTTCGAGAAGTCTAAAATTACACAATTTTATTTGTAGCTAAAATTTTAAAAATTTATAGCAATATCTTATACGAAATTCGGAAAAGTTTAAAAGTACGTAGCTTTGTTCGTAACTAATTGAAAGACATCTACAGCGTCCTCTTACATCTTTTTTTAATATAGGAAAATTGGAGGAAAAGATTGACTTTTGCGGTTGCCTTCACTGAACCACTTTGAATCTGAACTACGGTTGAGATCCAGTCTTACCGAAATCGGATTTCCTTTTCTGATTTGTTACTAGAAAACAATGAAGAGCTTCACATCCAAGGTCAGTTTTTGAGCAGTCATGAGATTAACCAAGTCCAGTCAGTGCCTTGTTTTTTATACTTGTTTTTTATATATGAAGATTCTTTTTCCCTTAGTTTGGTAGCGGCAAGCACAAGGATCATGCATGTTATCGCTACCTATTGACAGTGTTGAGGATAAGTTGAGGAAGTACCCAAATTTGCATAAACATGTGTGACGGGATTCTGCATGCCATTGAAAAAGAGTCATCTGAACTGATGCATGTGACTGTGACACTAGTGGCTTTAGTCTCACGTTCTCTGGTCTGGCCTGGAGGCTAGAGATAGATACCTACACCCACTATTCTTTCCTTTAACATGGAGTCAATGATACCATCACCCCCTATTCTGTGTCACAGTCACCCATTACTAAATTGTTTGATTTACTCATCATTAATTTTATAAACAAGCTCGTATCTCCAATGCAGTTTTAGGTGAATTTTGAAGCTCAGGCTCATATTTATTTCATTTAAGTCATACGTCCTTCCCTGAAATGTCAGAGAAAGTAGTTGAGAATATAACTTTTCCAAGCGAAAAATTACATCAGCACTCGGATTTCAACAGCAACATAAACCAGATCTCTGAAAAAGGCTCACATATGTCATTTTAGATGGATTTCTTCTTTGGTTTGGCATTCTTGGAGCTTCAAGTTCAGGACATCACTCCAAATCTCAGCAGCGGCAGCGGCAGCGGCAGCAAACATGCCTGAGTTGAACAAGTAACAGATACTGATAACCCACCACTGTCACTTTTTGTCCTGACTAGACCATTGCCTAATACTTAGTCAAAAAAGTGGAGAACAGTTTTAGTTTGAAGTCACATTCACTAAGCACAAGCTAATGAAAGACGGAGAAAGTTATACCTGAGCAAATGGAGGACAGTAATTTTCTGCAAGTTTAAGTTAAAAATGTGCAGGTCCCCACCTGCTGTTTTATTGATTTTACTGACCAAAAAGTCTTCAACTTTGTCCTCTCTAAACAGGGAACACACCACACAAGTAGTATATAGTACACTAGAAAACGGCTACTTCTACAGAACGGACTCTTCCTGGTCCCACTCCACTTTCAAAATCCCAGCTGTGGATTTTCTTCCATTTTCTCTTTTTTGATGTTTGAGTAGGAGTTTGTAAGTAAGTAATTGGAGTTCGAATATTAAACCAATTTATGTATTTGCATGTTCAAGCAAACGGACGCACCGCTTTATTGGCAAACTGTGTCCTGTTTATCACAGACCAGGCCACTCGCTTCAGTAATAGATCGCAACCCTCTTTCTCTCCTCTTTTGTGGTAAAACAAGCTTGTAGTCTCTCTCTATGTACCATCTCCATGCCTTTGTCTGTAGATCTGACTCTGTGTCCTAGTGGGTTTTTTGGACTATCGTTATCTATGAAAAGGAACCCAGTTCCTCGTGAAGTGCATGTGAAGTTGGTGGCTGAAACTTGGAGGGAGAGATACTCTGAGATCTAAGCTGGTGGTATTAATGATCAAAGCGGGTCATTTTTGCTTTTTGGGAGTATTCAGGTGAATGCAGTGTTTTACCTATATATTTTGCTTTGGCTGCTCCAACTTCTCTCTCTGTAGGAACTAGGAACCCCTTTTCATGATTCAACGCCAGTCCATTAATTCTTGAGCTTCTCTGCTTCATCTAAATCTTTGCTTCATTATAAAACATTGAAGCTTTGCTTGTTGGTTGGGTTTCTGCTTCTTGGTTTACATGATTGGCATGCTTGGAGCTATGTAGCTTAGGTTTGAAGTCTTTTCCACTGAGGCAGAAGATGTTAGTTGGAGGAGATTATATGGAGAAATAGTCAATCTCGGGCTTCAACAAAAGGCTTGAAACTTTGAATTTGGTTTCAAGGGTTTGGGGTAGCAATTCTTTTCTGTACGTGGTACTCTGTATATATGCCTTTAAAGATGAATGACGACTATTTTCCGTCATTGGAGGGAATTTTGGGGCTTTATGTTGTTATCACTTATCACTGAGAAAGGCTTTTATGTTTTCCTTTTCATGGACGATCTTTAATTACTGAAATTTTGCCTTCTTCTGTGGTTCCTATCAATAATTAGCTCTATATGACCAGGTGCTTTTCCTAAGGCAACAAGTCTGAAGATTTGGGAAAGTCAGAAGGTTCCAAAAAATGAAATTTAAATTGATTGTTTTTGTTAATACACCAAATATTCGACTATATACGTACTTATGATTTTATCATGACCAAGGCTATTCGTAATAGAATCCTCAAGGATGCAAATGGTGACATCGGTGAGCATCTGCGCAACCATATTCATTTAACCAATTGTATTCACTTGAAAAACCATATGCATAAGCAAAGCCCAATTCTGGCAGACAGGTCACTAATGAGGGAGCTCATTGCCCTACAAAGGTCTCGTTCATTGAGGGACCCTTCTGCCAGCCCTCCTTCATGGCACTCACCTTCAGTCGTTGATTTGCTTACTAAGAAAGGTGATCAAGATGCCACAGTTCAGGGGGTTCAGAAGTCGGTGGGCATGGAACGTCGAAGGGAAGGTAGGAGATTGTCAGTCAGCTCACCTCATTTTTCAAGCTTAGCACCATCAAAGGTTGTTCCTGGTGACATTGCTGGGGGAAATGATTGGGTGGTTGCTGTTAGTGATCGCAGCAGCAAGAGTAGAAATAGAGAGGGTAGGAGGATAAGGAGAGAAGAGCCTAGCCATAAGACTAGTAGGGTTGATGAGGACCCTTTTCAGGTTCATGATGACAGTGGTTTGATGCATGATGTTGTTTCTCGGAAATCAGAGTCTATAGACAGAAGAAGCAAACAACGTGGAAAGCATAGTCATGATTTTCATATGAAGACCCTCTCTGATCAATTCAAGGAGGTTCCATTGGATGGTGACGTAGTATCTTCCAATATCCACCATCACAAGAGGCATCATCAGCTGGAAAAAGCTAGTAATGAACCTGGTACCAGCATTCGTGGGTATAATGGGCATAAAAAGGGAAGAAGGCGCAAGTTCCGAAGTGCCAGAAGAACTCAAGCTGCCACAGATATAAAGGATATTGGTCATCATAGTGAGATGTCTGTTGCTTCCAATTCCTTTGCTCAAGGTTCAGTACACCCTAGATATTACATTGAAGAGGAAGAAGTTAACCATGGGGGGCAAAATGTGGGGCGTGCTCCTAGGAATGGATGTGGGATTCCATGGAATTGGTCCAGAATTCACCACAGGGGGAGAACATTCCTTGACAAGGCTGGAAGGAGTTTCTCTTGCGGTCTGTCAGACTCGAGATTAAGGAAAGCCAGCACAGCTTCACATGGGAGAGAGATCCCTGATATGCCTGTAGAATCAGATTTTTCAAGTTCATCTGCCAAATCTGATGTAGAGGCACTGCCCCTTTTAGTTGAGGCATCGGGATCCCATGGAAGCACTGACAATGCTGGTTGGGTGCAAGATTATTCTGGAGAGCTTGGTATATATGCTAATGATTTACTTAAAAATGGCAACGATACTGACCTTGCTTCTGAAGCTAGATCAGGTCATCAGCACAAGATAAGGAACAACAATGGTAGGCACCAAAATTTTACACAAAAATACATGCCAATCAATTTCCAAGATGTGGTAGGACAGAATTTGGTAGCACAAGCTCTGTTTAATGCTGTCATGAAAAAGAAGGTTGGACTACTATATGTGTTTTATGGACCTCATGGTACAGGGAAAACCTCGTGTGCTCGTGTTTTTGCCAGAGCCTTGAATTGTCAGTCTTTGGAACATTCCAAGCCTTGTAGCTTTTGCAGTTCTTGTATTGCACATGATATGGGAAAGAGTCGAAACATAAGGGAAATTGGTCCGGTCAGTAATTTTGACTTTGATAGTGTGGTGGATCTATTTGACAATCTGATTATTTCCCAGCTGTCGCCACTATACAGAGTCTTTATCTTTGATGATTGTGATACTCTATCTCCTGATTGCTGGGGTGCAATATTGAAGGTCATTGATCGGGCACCTCGGCGTGTAGTTTTTATCCTTGTCTGCTCAAGCCTTGACGTGTTGCCACACATAATTATATCTAGATGCCAGAAATTCTTTTTCCCAAAGTTGAAAGATGTGGATATTATTCATACTTTGCAGTGGATTGCATCCAAAGAGGATATAGAGATTGATGAAGATGCCCTAAAACTTATTGCATCACGGTCAGATGGATCGTTGAGGGATGCTGAGATGACTCTTGAACAACTAAGTTTGCTTGGCCAAAAGATATCTGTTTCTCTGGTTCAGGAACTGGTAAGCTTTTGTTCTTTATACAGAATTAAAAACAAGAAAGTTTGATGCTATGATACTTGCATAATCGTTACTGGATCTTGATCAATGGCATTCTTATCTTATATCTTCTAATATTGTATTCTACATTAGTACCGTGTATCACTCTGAGCTGCAAGGCTCTCTTAAAGTTTGATGTGTCTTGATTCTTGAAGTTCCAGAATTTAGGTACTTTTTAGGACAATGTATGCTGACTTCAATTTTCATGGTGCCTTTGATTGGTGTATGTTGTTAAGGGTCGCGAAATGGTCCCTAGTAGCACGCCACTCAATCTAAATTTGTTATCATCACACATTTATCATCGAGCACCTAAACATTAGACACGGCTTTTTCCACCCCATTCTTCTCTACTGCTTGAGATAGTCCTCGAATTATTGTCTTCATTTTTCTTTCTAGACAATTAGATGATTCTTCCGTACAGCTAGTTGGTATTCTTGTCAGAAAGCTGTTGCAAAAAGATACATGTCAATGTTTCTTCTTGAGGGGATATAACAAACTTAATCTTTACAGTGACATAAAGCATCTGGGATTTCTTTTTGGATCTCAGTTGGCATAAAATATTAATTTATCTAATATTCAATATTGTCTTTAAAATTGGCATCGGACTCTTGACTCCACCACTTTGCTTATATTCAATAATGCTTAAATCACTTCGTTGATCATATTTGGAGTTAATACAAGTGCTGCACAATTTATACGTTATTACAATTTTATTATTATCCTTAATTTCTTGCTTCTACGGCAACTTTTGCATATGAAACACTTACTATAAGCACTTCTAAAAGTCATTTATCCTTTTCTTACCTAGTCACCATCTTCAATGTTTTTACCTTGATAGTTGTTAGATTTATGCTCTATTGCATATGCCTTCTTTTGGCTATTATATTTTCTCCAGTGGCAGTGAAATATGGTAATTTTGATTCATGAAGCAACCAAGTTGGTTGTTTACTTCAATTAACTCTTCCATTAAAACTTGACGAAAAGATAGATAGCATTACTTTGGTTGACTCAACAAGATTTCCTGCTAACCATTTACTGCAAAATATGCAAATCCTTTCCGCAGGTTGGGCTTATATCTGATGAAAAGCTGGTAGATCTTCTTGATTTAGCATTATCTGCAGACACAGTAAACACTGTGAAGAATTTGAGAGTGATAATGGAAATAGGTGTAGAGCCACTAGCATTGATGTCACAGCTGGCTACAATTATCACTGATATTTTGGCTGGTAGTTATGATTTTACAAAAGAAAGACATAGAAGGAAGTTTTTTCGTCGACAACCATGTGAGTTTTTAAAATTCTCTGTTGCTTTCGTACCCAGTATGCTGGTGGCCATTCGCTGCCTAATTAATTTGTAAAAATTCTTGGTCCTTTTTATATTTGTATTACTAGGAATTGCTTCTTACTCTTCCCTCCATTGGAATGGTATACCTTGGTAAACCCAGATGAACAGTGCATATAATAAGTGTTGCGTGCACACACACACGTTTGGAAAAAAAGCAAGTAAAACAGTATTAGGATCCATGGATACATAGTTCTGCAGAACTGACAAATTTGTTTTGTTTTAGTGAGCAAAGAAGACATGGAAAAACTGCGTCAAGCACTGAAAACACTTTCTGAGGCTCAAAAACAACTTAGGATGTCAAATGACAAATTAACTTGGCTGACTGCTGCATTGCTTCAACTTGCTCCTGACCAGCAATATCTACTACCTAGTTCTTCCACGGAAACAAGTTTTAACCACAGCCCTTTGGACCTGAATAATCCTTTTGAAAGAGATACCAAGGAAGGTGGCCGACACACTGAGACAGTGACTAATGAGAGAAGCCTGTCAACAAATGTGAAATTGGAAAATCTTCGTATGGGAACTTCTAACGAAATATGCAACCATGGTACAAGAAACCTCCTCAGCATGGATAGAAAAACAAATGATGGAGATGGTATAACTCATCAGTGGACATCTCCACTGCTCTCTGATGTTCTACAGATGAGTGGTAGGCAGAGTTCAGGTAAAACCCGTAAAGGATGTGAAGAAATTTGGATGGAGGTGCTGGAGAATATAAAAATTAACAGCATAAGAGAGTTCTTGCACCAAGAAGGAAAGCTTATTTTTGTTAGTTATGGTCCAGGTATATTCCTATGCATATCGTAGCAACATAATAATGGCCTTGTTCGTTAAAATACATCTTATTTTTGGTTTCTTATCATTATCAGGTTGTTATTTCTTCTGTGATAATTGTTGGCAATGCCAATATATTTTGGTCAATGTAGCTTCTGGTATTGGAAGCGTCTTGAGTTATTCTATATTTACCAATGTTCTTATAGTTATGGCATCTTCTGATTGCTTGTTAAAGCTTGACGTTACATTCATATGTAGATATATGTTTATGAATTCCTGATCTTAGGTACTCTACATAAGCTTGAATTTTCCTTTTTATCACGTTAATGTTGACATTCTTTGGCTCTCATAGCAAAATTTTGCATCATGTTGTCGATACATGGCAGTCCCTTTAATGGGACTAATCACACTGCCTAAACTTCAATCTTTGCAATTGAATTGCAGCTCCAACAGTGCAGTTAACATTCAGCTCAAACTTTACTAAATCAAAGGCTGAGAAGTTTAGAGCACAGATTTTGCAAGCATTTGAATCTGTTCTGGGGTCGCCAGTGACAATTGAAATTAGATGTGATGCGAATAAAGACAGAAGTGCAGGGATTCGTGTGCCTCTAGTTTTACCTGCTTCTAAGCATGCCTCATCTCAGTTAGCTTTGGAGCCTGAGCCCAAATATGGAAAAGGAGTACCCGGGGCAGGAAAATCTCTTGAAATAGGGAGCAGTGAAATTGTTGAAGTTTCTCCCAAAGGCAATGAATATGTTGATAACAATGCAGAAGCCGGTAAACAAGGTGTACAGCGACCAAGGGTGGGAGAAACATCAGCATTGCATAAAAAATCTGCCACAGGTTCAGAAAGAAGGAAACTTGGTGAACATGCAAGAGACAATAGTAAGAGCCTTGTGAGAAGCAAGGTTTCCCTAGCACGTGTAATCCAGCAGGCAGAAGGATGCACACAGGAAATACCATGGTCAAAACGCAAAGCAGTTTCAATAGCTGAAAAGCTTGAACAAGAAAATCTGTAAGTTTTGCTGTGGAACTAGACCCATCATCTTTACTTTTTAATCTTGATCAGGGTTGTATGGATTGCCAAGTAAAGGCAGTAGAATGATAGTTGTGTAGTAATTGAAATATGCTACATATAGATTTTATTTGGTGGAAGTTTTCTACCTTGCATGTCCTGAACCATGAGTGTCCTTCCTTACTCACCCTCTTCCTTCTGAGCTAAATATCATCTAGATATCAAGTTTATAATTGTTACAATATGAAAAAACTTGTTAGGGGTCTTGGTTTGCTAGTTGAAAAAATTGATTGTTGCAAATTGCAATGTATATTGTTTTTGGGAGATGATGTGGAATTACAAGAGTGCAAATTTTGTAGTCAATCTAGTTCAAACCTAGAAAGTGTATTATGAAACAGAAATTAGTATCTTGGAAGCAGATGTATTATTTCCTGCTAACTCTGAGACTTCAAAGACTATATATGCTTTTGATGTTACTGCATCTCGTGTGGAAATATTTCATAAATAACTTGTATCCTTAAGGTAAGTATTAAACACTATTTAAAATGTATCTCCATAAAGCTCATGGTACGAATATATGCATATTTCTATTACCCACGAAATTAGTTTGATTTGTGAATTAAAGCAATTGCTTTGTATTTTGAAGTAATTAGAAAACAATCAATGCTCTCTTTCTTTTACGAAATATTTGGTAAATACTCGTGTTTAGAAGTAAACTTGTGCTAGAATCATAACAGTATGTTACAATTAATGTAGTGAACTTATTCGATATTTAAATGTTGAAACTAAGATTATTATTGAGATTCTTGCGAAGCATTAGGCTACATTTTCTTTATTCTTTACTAAGAGTTACATTATTTGACAAAACTCAATACTGAAATAAGAAAGTCCATATGTTAATTGCTCCCGTCGGTGATTTGCAATGCAGATATGACTATTATTGAACATCCATCTTAAGAGATAACAGTGAATACTTTCGCTTTGTGATTCAATTGGTTCTAGGATTTATTAGTTGTCTTTTATGATGGATTCTACTGAAGTAAGCTTTTGACTCTTGATTACCTTCATAGCTTTAAATTGGTTCTAATATCCAGTAATTTTGCAGTAGACTAGAACCCAGGTCAAGAAGCTTGCTCTGCTGGAAAGCATCAAGAGCGACCCATCGGAAGGTAATACTTCATATACTTTTAGAGCTAGAGGACTATTGGGTTTACTGATGGTTTGTGCTTTTTATAATATTAGAAAATTTCATTGTAAAATTTCCTTCCTGTTTGTTAATGAGCAATCCACTCAGTAGAACAAAATATTAACGTGCAATATGACACTTGGTATGATGTGTGGTTGATGCTGTTGTGATTGCACAACTGCAATGTTTCACTTGACAACTGTATTCAAATATGAGTAATACAATTGAACTGACCACAACATTGTGGGCTGTTTACATTTTTCATTAACATGGATTTACTGGTATATGATTTACCATCTAGATATATGATTTCTTTTTTCCCAGATCTCACGTTTTAGCGGGACTCTCAATGGGTGTTGTAATTGTTTTGTATATGATTTATTCTTGATGATAAGGCACGTATTTTTCAGCTTTCTCGTTTGAAAGTAAGGACAAGGAAATCCAAGTCGTTGCTGAACTTTGTTTCTTGTGGAAAATGTTTCTCATCCAAGTCGCCCAAGTAGAACAAGACAAACTGTCAGCGGTTTAGCAAGAGTACAGACTACAGAATGCAGATTGATCCATATTTTACTTTGTAATTAGTCATCTTCTTGCGATTTACTAGGTGAAATTCCAAGAACTCAACCCTTTTTCCTTCGAATAAAATGTAATAGTTAGTTCTGGCAAGACCATAGAAAGAATTAGATAAGAGTAGATTTCTCATACCTCTTTCACTGAGTTAACATATTTTCTTTTAAGGATTCCTGTTATTAGACCTCTCCTCTGTTGTTAACATGGTCTTTAAAATATTAGTACTGAAGAACATACCCTGCATGAAAGCCTCGACTTGGGGTTTCATGACAATCTAGAAAGTTGTTCAGGCAACTTTCCAGAAAACATGACTTCCAGACTCCAGGGACTTGGTTGAGCCTCATTTTTGAACGTGTCTACTGATGCAATGAAAGCTCAGAACTTGGCAAGTCATCTCTAATAATTCTTCACAATTATGAACTGGCCCCAACAGAAGTTGGATGGGGTCTGAGTATTGGTTGCTTCAACTGAGAACTATTCAAAAAGATTAACTAGTCAAACCTTTGCTTTGATTTGGACGTACAAAACAAGGCAAAGTAGTTATGACACAGCAAAGTCAATGAAAAGACGAGCAGACACCGGGCCTAAACTTCAAGAGACCTTTCCTTTGAGGACGAAACCCAGTGTCGAAAATCCAAAGAACGTAGGACCAGAACGTACCATGGCCGGAATGCTTGCAAAGACCATGAAGGAGGACTAAGGATTCCAAGTGGCTGTGAGTCCAAGTCTTCCATCAATTTGAACAGGCTGATGATCTAGTTTCTAAATTGAAGTTAATTCCTCCTCTTGATATTATTAAATGACCCTTCTGTTAAATCTGAAATATTTGCAGGATTCCAGAATCCTAAAGTCTGAGCATCTTGAATTGAAAATTCGAGAACTAATTGATGACATTGATATGAAATTCCAAGAGCAATGTGAAATGAACCCACACAATTTCTGCAAGGACATGACAAAGTCAAATTTGAGATGGCAGATAAGTCTTTAATTAAGCCAATATCATGACTGAGTTGTTCATTAGTCCATGGACAAGTCCTAAGCTTACTTCACATTTTATTAAAATTCTGTGGTCTGTCTCTTTGAAAATTGGTTGCTGATAAGATCAGCAGCCACAAGAATGGCTGTACACTCATCAACTTCTTTTGCGCGTTTTCTTTCCTTTCGTTCTCTGGATTTGGAAGAAGAAATACAATGGGGCAATACCGCCATCATCACGGAACAGATCAGACATAAAAGATTAAAAGTAAATCGCTTAAAAGGCGTAAATTTAGTGCACAAAGCTCTCTGCTTTACGAGTTTCGGGTGAAAGTCGTCAATTGTACTCAACCATCCTTTAGTATTTTACAAACATACTGTTTTTATGATTCAAACTCGTAACTTTCTGGTCATAAAGGAGTAACCTTACCGGTTGTTCCAAGAAATTGCTTATTTTAAAATATATTATAACATTATAAATACTAAAAAGGAATTTTTACATTAAGTATGACAACATTTATATAATTATTTTGACCTAATTTTAATAGCGAATTATGTTAGAATATTTCAACATAAAATTGTTGAAAGTTCTTTTTTAGTATTTTGAATATTAACAAGTATTTAATTTTAAATAATAAAAATATTTTAGAATAATAAAACAAAAAAAGATCAATTCTTTGTGTTGGAAAATTGGGGCAAGATTTGATCTCAACCACAACCGAATAATTACAAAAACTTTTTGTTTTGATTTTTTGAAAACCAAAAACACTTTCAATTCTATAAAATAATTAACAAAAATATCATAATAAAGCAAGAATCACGACTCATACTCAAGCTTGATCCTTTTCTTGTACGGCCTCTAACGGTATTCACAAAACAAGTTAAAAAAACTTTGTAAATATTACAAGGAGAGGGTTGAGCATTAAATGCTAGCTCCCATAGAGCTTAGCCTATTTATAATATATTTTGAATATTTTATTAATTTAATTGAAATTAAATTCTAATTTCAATTGAACTTTAATTTAAATAAGATCTAATATCTCATCTTGATCCTTATTTATTAAATATTTCCTATCTAATCATAAAGTTTCTCAAACTTTACAATCAAATCTAATTTGATTAAAATATCTCTTCTTTCTTCAATTTGTTCTTTATGCAAGATCTATTAGATTCTCAAATATGTCAGCAATGAATATAAATTATAACCCTAAATTATGTTTAGAATTAGATAAATTGAACTTCTTTAATTTATCTTTAATTCTCGAATTAAACAATTTATATCAACAGATCAAGATTCGCGTCTGACAACATATCATAACCACCTAAAATATTTAAAAATGTCAAAGCGGTTTTGACTAACTTTTCTATGTATGATTTTTTTTTGTATAATTTAATCATTCAATCATATAATGTTTCGATCAGACATAAAACATGAAGTTAATGTATGTTCTATTTTGAATTCAATCATATTAGTTCTCGACCTTCGCTATTGACTTAATTAATGATATTTGTGAACCACTTATAAAACGTCATTCTGCCTTAATCAAAGATTTTTCAGATGAATACTAATCGAGAATAATGAAAAATTCTCCCGAGCAAGAAGAAGCTTTCCCGTAATAAATTAAACGGCTTTGTTAAGCAATCTTAAATAAGTTGGACTTAATTAGAGGGCATGCAACTAGCAAGTTAGCAAATTTGACATTATCAGTCTATTTCTGCTATAAAAATTGAAGCTCACGGCGGCTGTGGCAACATTAAGTAAACGCCGGCTGCTGCGGCGGCAGTCAGCAACTGGGGGATAATAATACCATAAGCTAAGAATGTTTCAAAACTGATAATCAGATTTTGCCATGTAAAGTCGAAAGATACATGACAAAACTATGCCTGCCGGAAGAATCATTCAGATGCGTCAACTTGGACTCTTTGTATATATTTTACAACTCAGTGATTGGTGTCAAGAAGAAGGATAAACCATATCTCATGCTTAGTAATTGTCACACTTTCTCGAGAAACAAACACGATAGTAAATAAACCAACCAACTACCATCATGTTCAACAGCTCCTTAATTTGATCTCATAAATGCTTACTGTCGTAACTAGATTCTGATTACTGCCTTCACGTGCATGTCATGTCACAAACCCTTGTGCTACTTAGTAAAATACCATGCAATGTCCCTTGAAGAGACACGTACAGGTACTAGTTGAGCCAGTGAATGGCTGCTAAGTTCCCAATTACCACGGCAACTTGCAACTCTTTAAGATTCCAACTCAATGAATGAGGAGTCCTGTCCAAATTGCCGGCATTTACCATTTCAAAATAGTATTGAAATCATAATAACTTCAATTTTTAAATTCTCAATATTCATAAATCCAATTAAATAAACTTATAAGCAGTCTTATAAAAAATAAACACCCTATGGTCTTATTTGGTAACTAGTAACGAAGAGGTCGGAATAAGAATGCAACATTTATTCCGGGTCTTATTTGGTAACTAGTAATGAATAAGTCGGAATAAGAATGCAACATTTATTTAGAATGAATTCTAAACAACGGTGAACTTTTATTCCTAAGAAGAGTTTGTGTGTATAATCAAATATTAGGAACAAGAGATAATAAATATTATTAGAATATTAATAAGTTATTATCAAAATATTATCAAGATATTCTCGAAATTAATTCTTATCATAATAATATTATTAAAAATTACATATTAGAATTTCTTATATCATTTTTTAATAATATTAATAAGTTATTATCAAAATATTATCAAGATATTGTCAAGAAATTGATTCTTATCATAATATTATTATTAAAAATTACATATTAGAAATTTTGTATATTAATTTTTAGCAATTGTTTTATTTTTAGTTCATTGATACTTTTATTCTTATCATAAAAATTATTTGAAAATTAATAATTTTCTAAATCATCAAAAATTAATTATTTATAAAATATAAAATATTTCAATTAATTATTATTTACAAAATAAATCATATAATAACCAAATATGATTAAAAAGTTTCTCATTATCATTTCAACTATTTCATATCAAATATTAGGATAACTATTAGTTTTGTTTAATATTGTACTAAACACGCATAATAATTAATTTTATTCATTTTCCAATTTCTACTCTCTATTCTCATTCCCTTTTTTTATTACGATTCTTTCATTATTAATTACCAATCGAAACCTACAAAAAATTTAATCCTTCAAATTCTTATTTTATTTCTAAAAGATTGTACACATAACAAATAAATCAGTCATCAAATCACAATTTTAAGTTAAAAAGGAGAAAATTTCCTAATTTTTACATTAGATACAATATGACTTTGGTGATGTTACTCATAAAGTCAACATATTCTGTGCACGACAATCCTTACTTTGCAAGGGTCGGAAGAGAATTATCAATGAATGTGATTTTTTTTTGTAATTTTTATAAAAAAAGTTATTTCCACGATTCAAACATGTGACTTTATGATGGCAAAAGAGTAACTTATAAAATATTAAAATTTTTAAAATTTCAAATCATTTAATAAAAATGAAAATAACATAACATTAACTTAAAATTGGGTGCAATGTCGTCATGCACTAACGTAACGTGGGCCGTCCTTTTCTCTGAGTGAAGATCAAACCACGAACGTGGCACAATCCCAACGGACAGATATCAAAGGGCAGGTGTGGCTCTCTCTCGATACGGCCACGTGTCGACTATGCTCAAACGGGTTGAGGGGCGGCTAGACGACGGCCGTTTCAAAGCCTATCGACATGTCGTGAAACGGACACGCGTGACGTTGAAAACAAAGGAAGTCCAAATGTGTACGTTCGCAACAACCTTGGTTTCAGGGACACGACAGCATGTGTTGTCTTGCACAATTTTAGTCAAAATGGGATGAGAAGATGTGCTCAGTTTCTACGCGCCAAAACGTCGATTGGGCCCCCAAGCCCCCATCACCTTTATTTGGTCAACCCGTGGAGCTCCAGTTCCAAGTACCAAACCGATTTGGGTTTTACTTTTCTACACAAATTACCTTTCTTTTCTTTTTAAGGCAGAAAAAGAAGACAAGGGTGAATTATCAAACCAACCTTTCCTTTTGCTTTATGACCCAAATGTATGAAAAGAATGTAATTTCTCGTATTCAGATTGATACAATAATTTATAAATCACGTCAATTAAATATTTCGTATTAAAGATATTTTTTATAATACACTCAATTGAAAGAGAAAGTATAAATAAGAGAATTCAAAGTTTTATCCGTATATAATTAAAAATATGGTTTATTGGTACACAGTAAGTAGAGTAAAATGAAAGTATATCAAAGGAAATGAATGGACGAGGATAATGTCAAAGCCATAGCATACACGCATGTAACGTACCTGTCAGCTTCCCAAACACTACTTTGATTTCCATGGAGGGAGAGAAAGGGACAAGAAAAGGAAAAACCAAGGTCCTAGGAAGTTTCACTTGCCATTCTCCTCCTCTCTCTCTGTAGAAATGGAACGCGGATTCGGCAATCTCTTTCTCTTCTCCCAATCAGAAAAATCCCTTTTTGATTCTCTCCTTTCCAATTAGGAGTATATAGACCAAATCCCTTCTCCGACCTTTCCAAGATTCAGCTAAACAACAACTAGGCGAACCATAGTAACCCATTTTCTTCATTCTTCAGTATTCCCTTTCTTTTTCTTTTTATTCTTCTTCTTGTTGTTGGGTTTTCTGGGTTATACGTGGAGAGTTAAGGGGATTTAGCTTCAAATAGGATACGAATAAAGCTTGTTTTTTTGTGTGGAGTTTGTGTCCTTGGATCTGAAAATCGAGACCCATTTGTGAAATTGGGTGGAATTTCGTTTCTGGGGTGGGTTTCTAATGGCTGCAGCGGCTATCTTCTCTTCTGTGAGGCGACGGAGGTCTCCGTCGTTGGAGGCGTTCTTGGCTCCTGTTGTTTTGAGCGATGTTGCGCTTGTACACACCTTGGCTTCTATTTCTAACGACCTTGTGTCGTCTTTTTCTGATCGATCTTTGTTCTTTCAGAAGAAAAATTCACGGTCTTTGATTCGTAAAGTTGACCTCTTTGTTGTGTTATTAGAGTATTTGAGGGATTCCGGTTTAGAGTCTTCTTTGCCTTCGACTGCGGTAGTTTGTTTCAAAGAGCTTTATTTGCTTCTCTATCGGTCTAAGATATTGCTCGATTATTGTGTTCAATCAAGTAAGTTGTGGCTATTGCTTCAAAACCAATCAATTTCTGGGCATTTTCATGACTTGAATCAGGAGATATCGACGCTTTTGGATGTGTTTCCATTGAATGATATTGAATTGAGTGAGGATATTAAGGAGCAGATTCTTCTTACGCAAAAACAGGCTAGAAAGTCGAGGTTATATGTAGATGATTGTGAAGAGAAATTGAAGATGAGATTCTTTTCATTTCTGGATGAGTTTGAGAAACTGAACATTCCGAATCTCGATGACTTAAGGCTGTTCTTCATGGACGGCTTGGGGATTAAAGATGCCAGGAGTTGCAGGGATGAGATTGATTTTTTAGAGGAACAAATTGTTAATCATGAAGGAGATATTGAACCATCTGCTTCTGTGCTAAATGGGTTTGTTGCAATTACTAGGTATTCTAGGTTCTTACTTTTCGGCTTCGAGGAGAGTGAGGTGGAATTGCAGTTGGGAAATCAAAAGGAACCGAGAAGAGGTCTCATTACTCGAGAGATTGCAGAGACTTTTGTCTCAGTACCGAAGGACTTTTGTTGCCCAATATCATTAGATTTGATGCGAGATCCGGTGATAGTTTCTACAGGACAAACATATGATCGAAATTCAATTGCAAGGTGGATGGAGGAAGGACATTATACTTGCCCCAAGACAGGGCAGCAACTTGCAACCACTCGCCTTGTTCCCAATAGGGCTTTGAGGAATTTGATCCTGCAATGGTGCACTGCTCATGGCATCCCCTATGATCCTCCAGAAAGCATGGATTCATCTGCTGACGCTTTTCCTGTAACTTTGCCTACTAAAGCTGCATCTGAAGCCAACAAAGCCACAGCGACACTTCTCATTGATCGGCTAGCAAATGGATCACAAAATGCAAAAACAGTTGCGGCCTGTGAGATACGTTTGTTGGCAAAAACTGGAAAAGAAAATCGTGCTTTCATTGCAGAAGCTGGTGCAATTCCTCATCTCCATAAGTTGCTATCATCTCCAAACTCTGTTGCACAAGAAAATTCTGTAACAGCTATGCTCAATTTGTCAATTTATGATAAGAACAAAAGTCGAATAATGGTTGAGGAAGGGTGTTTACAATCAATTGTTGCAGTTTTGAGATTTGGGCTCACAACGGAGGCAAGAGAAAATGCAGCGGCAACACTGTTCAGCCTTTCAGCTGTTCATGACTACAAGAAGAGAATAGCAGATGAAGAAGGGGCAGTTGACGCCCTAGCAGGGCTGCTAAGAGTGGGGACACCTCGTGGCAAGAAAGATGCAGTCACAGCTTTGTACAATCTTTCAACTCATACAGAAAATCACATGAGAATGATAGAAGCGGGGGCTGTTACTGCACTTGTAGGGGCCTTAGCAAATGAAGGTGTTGCAGAGGAAGCAGCTGGTTCTTTGACTTTGCTTGTAAGGCAACCAAGTGTTGCTGAAGCAGTCGGGAGGGAAGACATGGCTGTCGCAGGCCTAACAGGAATGATGCGGTGTGGGACGCCAAGAGGGAAAGAAAATGCTGTTGCTGCATTGCTTGAATTGTGTCGGAATGGTGGTGTAGCTGCAACAGAGAGAGTACTGAGGGCACCTGCATTGGCTGGTTTGCTTCAGACTTTATTATTCACAGGCACAAAGCGTGCAAGAAGAAAGGCAGCATCACTTGCTAGGGTGTTTCAGAGGTCGTTCGAGAATTATGCGGTCCACTTTGATGGATTGGGTGCTGGATATGCATATGCCAGTAATTCTACTGCAAATAGGGATTCAAGTTTTGTTGGGGACGTTTCAGTGTCTATGTCCATTTCAGTGCCAGTTTTGTAGTGGTGCCAGCCAGCCTCATTGTATCCACGTTGCTTATACTTGTACCCACTTTTTGGTGGTAATTTTACAAATTCTTTCATTGAATAGACGATAAAAAGTTACAATAATACATCTTGTGCTTTAATAAGAGTAGCAAATGTCGAGCCTAGTTTTCTTTGAATGTGTAGTTTAGAACATTAGAGGAACACTGTAAAAGCATTGGGGATAGTTGTAAGACGAGCAGTCTCAGTTGAAGAAGTTTAATGTGTTCCTGGGATGTTCTACGCATTACATGAATTGTTTGTTGAAAGAAAAAAGAGCTACGTTGAAATTAATTGAAAGAGGTCAAATCACACCACAATGTCGTTGATATATCACGGAGCAGGTGCTGCATTCTGCAAACTGACGTCATTCATTCTTGTCAGAGGCCTATTGGTGAATGTGCTTGACCTAAAGATTATCACTTGGAATCTATACCCAGTTCACAAAACGTCTGTTATTTAGTAATCTTGCGTACTTAACTTGGAAGAATTGCTTTATAAAGATTCTGAGGAAAGGGTAGAAAATAGTTTATGAACAAAATGGAATCTCAAAAGAACTAACCAGGTAGTGGTGGTCTTTGTGGGTGATCCAAGACAGGCCACCTTGTCCCAAATCAAAGAACTTAGCCTGATAATCTGACGCTACTATCACTTGTCTCATGAATCTAGAAAAACCATCAGGGATGACACATTATCTTTTTATATACCTGAGAATGAGGTGGGATTCCATTTCTTGTTTCTTTTACCATTGTATGGACCAGATAAACCGAGTACAAATGTGCTTGTACTTAGTGATTAATGTTGCAGAATAAAGTCTACAGAAGTTATAGAAATTTCCAAGTAAAAGGTATAATCTTGTGAAGTTTAGTGCTTTGGTGATGTGGAGTGGGGCATGCAATGTTCAGTAGCCGAGGCAACCCAAAGTGGATCCACTAAACAATCCATTTACCAAGGGAATGAATAAAGACTGCTTTTGCAAATCTTGAGGTACATAAAATGGGTGGCGACGGTTGGATGCCCTCTGAAGTGGAGCTATTCTACTCATGGTTTCTAATGATGACGATAAGACAATCCATAGTGGTCCTTTTAAAAACATGGTTTATGTAAGATTCCCAAAACTTGACCACTCCACCAGAAATCTACAAGCATGGCGTCTGATCTAAAGTAACCCATTAACCATAGATACTTACTGAAGTTCTAAAGATATTAAGAAACACTCAATTTCTTTGTATAACCTTTCTTCTCTCGAGTCATAAACTGGTAACATCAACAGGCAACCCTTTCCTGACACCAACATCCAAGTGTCATGGCTATGAAACTTCCTTAATGAATATTGATATTAGACCCTTTCAATGTATAGTCAATCATAAATGAATGGATGTTTCATGCAACCTCTCTGGCCATTTTTGGAGGACTTGGCTGCATAATTGTCCATGTTGCCACTTTTGAGCATCATCATCTGCTACGAGAACAAAACCTCTCTGGCCATTTTTGGAGGACTTGGCTGCATAAGTGTCCATGTTCCCACTTTTGAGCATCATCATCTGTTACGAGAACAAAATGTGAGAGAGGTGAGTTGTATATTGGGTCACACATAAATGATTCAGTCTTACTTGAATTTAGTCCTATCTGAATCATCCCCAAAAATTATAATAGGTAAAATAAGTAGGCCCAATTATATGTGGTGAACTCTTATTACTAAAAGTTAAAAAAAATCAAATTGATAAGAATAGAAATTTAAGGTTTAAATGTTCAAATGATATTAAAAAAATCATAAAACTAATGCATAATAAATATTACCTAAAAGTTATAAGAATAAGCAACAATAAAATATTTTATTAAAATATAAAAAATTCACTAATGTTTATTTATTTATATATATATATATATATATATATATAATCAAATGATAATAAGTATAATAATCCTAATTAATAAAAATAAAATAAAAATAAAATAATAGCAACAATAAAAATTATATTTTGAAAAAGGTTGTGTCTCATTATTGTAACAAATTCAAAATTTTTAAATATTATTTAAAGATTTATAAATTATCATTTCATACAACGTATCTACATCAACATCATTTATTGCATTAAAATAAATTATAAGTCGGTAATATATAAAATTATTTTTATTGTAATATATTATACTTTAATTTTTAAATATTTTTAAAATAATATGTCAGCTCACCATCAATAAATTTCCTTAATTGCATGTTCTTTATAAATGACCTTTTCAAGTTCACTATAATTAAGAACAAATAATAGTTTTTCTTCTTTGATGTGAAATTATTATGGCTCGTACAATGAATATCAATTAGATCATATATTTCCCTATTTACTAGCACTTTAAATATATAATAAAGAAATTATAAAATTAATAGTAAAAAGTATGATGGCTTTAAAAAATTCAATCAATAATATAATTATTCTTCATCTTCATATTATAAGTAACATAAACAAGGTCATTGAGTCTTTAATATTCTAAACAATTTTGTTTCTTTATATGAATACATTAAAAAAAAACAAGCTAGTTATATTCACAACTTAAAGCAAAAGATGTTTGACTGAAAATTTTATTAGTAAGTTTTCTCAATATCCAGCACTTTCATCAAATAGTCTTTTAAGAGTTAAAAGATATAAAATTTTATTATTAATACGTAAAGAATGAAACAAAAAATACAAAACTTACCACGCTGTATTTTTTTCAACATAAGTTCCGTCTTTATAGATAGTCTAACAAAACTCCCAAATTCTTCATGGTATAATCTTATTTGATTGCTCTTTATTAGGGAAAATAACTTATATTCAATCACATAAAAAAGATTGCTCAGAACATCAACATCTATATATGCATTTTCACTATATAGGCATTAAGGATTGATAAAGTAAGTTATTAAGTGGATCTTTGAGTAAAATACTTATCTTATTATCAATTAATAGGCTTGTGCAATTTTTCCTTCCCTTTTAAAAGATTCACAATTATTTTGTGAACTCTACATATACTATCATATATATACCTTAAGTATGGTTTCTCATATCAGTTAACTATCTTTAATAACCATTATAGGTGGAGTCACAATCTTTATAATGATCAAGTAAACATTCCAAATTTTATTATGTAGAATAATGACACATTCCTTTAACACTTTTGATAACTTATGACTTGAAAAGTGTTTGTCACTAAGTTTTGAATTACTTATTTATTATCATAAAATTTTCAAAGGTATAAATGTAGTTCAAATCTAGTAGCACCAGAATGCTTAATCTCAACTTATTCTTCTTACTTTCTTAATCAGAATAAAATGTAAGATGATTATAAAAAAATTATAATTTTAGATGTACGTGAAATAATATTAAAAATATAGTCCATACCACCAATGTATTTTAAAATGAGATCTATACATTACACTATATGTGAAAATCAATGAATATATTCATATTTTGATTGTAACAAGTATGTAGCTAATACATAATTATTTGTGTTATTTGTAATGAAGCATCCTAAATTTTTTGGTCTAACCCACTGATGCGAGTCAAATATAACAATATTTTAACCATGATTTTACATTGATTTCGTATGATTCATAACTCATTCAGTTAAAATTATTAATTAGAGGCACAATGACAAACTCACTTGTTCATATATATTTACATGTCATTT
>JAOSBN010000002.1:38406268-38418191 GCA_027563595.1 Erythroxylum suave
CTGTGAATTGCATATTTCAGCTAATCAGTATAAATTGAAAGAATGGAAATCAACCTAGTCGAATCTTAGGAGTATCGGCTCTCTGATTGATATTTGGAGTGTGATTTGTGATTTAGGTATCTAGCAAATTAATTAAGTTATTAGTGAATTTTTGCAATTTGAATTTTAATTGTTGAATCGTGTCATAATTACCACTTTAATTAAACTAAACCTCTCTGTGGGATCGACCCTAAAGTACTGCAATTGCACGACGTACTCTTGCGTCACTGCGGTAATTTTAGGTATTCTTTGTACGTGTTGGATATAATTTTCTATACCTAGAATATTCGTATCACCCATTTGATAATTTTAGAAAATAATTCAAATAAAGTATGAGCACTTTTTACCATGTCAAAAGTATAAACATACTTGATAAAAGTTGTTCTAATATAACAACAAACAAAAAAATTAATCAAAATTCTTTATCTTTGATTAGTCTATTTGTTTTTTATAATAATGCATCATATTGTTCCCTAATTAGACTTATACAAATTTATAATCAACTAGCATTATTTTTTCAAATCTTAAAGTAAAGGCACGTGAATCTCATAATAAGAAGGTGCCTTAAATTTAGGATCTACCATCATTGTAGCATCTATTGTTTCTCAAAATAAGGTGAATTTAAAGCATTTAAAAGAATACATAAATGATGTAGCTCAAGCTTTTTTACATTGCAAAACCACATCCTTATCATACAAAACACTTTCTAAACTTAGTTGAGAACTAAAATTATTTCTTGGAGGAAGATAAGTATCAAATTAGGAATTGCAATAGGATGGCTCATTTAGGCCGTGATCTAATCTTAGCTTAAAGCTTAGTCAATCTTGAGCTGCATAGCATAAAATCAAACTTAAAACTACTTGAACTTTCCAAAATGATATTATTTTGGTTAAATTGCCTAAAATGATGTTGTTTTGGATAATTATAACAAAATAATGTCATTTTGTCAAAGGTGTTCAGGCTGACTTTAGATCAATCCTCTTGGCTTAAACTTGACCCAAAGCTTAATCAATCTAGACGTGAACTACTGAATGTTGACTAGATCAGGATGATTTTGCCAAACCTAATATCAATGTTAACATTTTTTTCCTTTATCTAATACTTTTCCCTTATTATCTCCAAAACATACGTTATGAGTCTCTTTATTTTTCTTTTTCCATTTTACTTGTTTTTACAAATAATTTTCAATAATCTCACGTACATCAAATGGTGTAGATGGATCCACATATAGTTTGTTAAAAATAGGAACCTATGGAGCTTCAACTCAGCTCTTACAAGAAAGGATTTGACAAGAAATGCTCCAATATCATCTTCTTTAAATACTAAAATCCTACAAACTATTCCTAGTTTAGATAATGATATTGTCATATGGAAATACACCACTAATAGGGTGTTTAATAATTTGTCTTATAGGAAAGTATTTTCCAACAAGCTTCCAGTTCTTCCATGGACAAAAATAGTCTGGTCTAACCATCTTCAACCGAGAGCATCAACAATACTTTGGTTCGCAATGCTAAACATGATTCCATTGTTCATAAGATTGCAAGGTTTACTTACCTTACTAATTGGTGTTGTCTCTACAGATGGGATAAGGAAACCTCGGACCATTTTTTCCTCAAATGCAATTATGTCAGAGATTCTTGGAAATCATTCATGCTAAAATGTTGTCTAAGTGAATTTCTAGAGGTTTTAAGCCAAATTAAAACTTGGTTTGCTGATCTAAGATTTCATAGTAAAATTATCAAAAGGTGCTTTCACATCTCTCTTTTTGTCCTAGTCTTTGCAGTTTAGAATGAAGGGAACATCAATTTTTCATAACAAGTGCCTCCCTATTGAGCATTTCAACACATATCTATTTCAACATATTAGAGCTCACATTAGCATCTATAAACATAAGGATTTAGACTTGCATTATCTCAACGATGTCTAGAGAGTATAAACACAAGCCTGAGTTGTATTTGCCTTAAATAGTTGTCAAATGTAATCTTATAGTATCTTGACTTTACTAGGTGATTGTGTCGGTATTAGTCATGTTGCCTTTTACGGCTTAATTTATTTCAAAATTTCTCAAAACTGGTACTTTGTTACAAGAAGTAATATCATCGTTTGTATTAATAAGATGTTCTTTCATTCTGTAAATTTCCCCATATTTAATCATTTAACTACAAAACATAAACTTAGATTGGAGGATGTTAAGTTGGTTGAATCTTTTCTAATGATTGAGTGTTTGTCATTGTAATTTTTAACCCAAAATGTGTAAAAGAATACAAAAATTGAATACGTGCAAATAATTTTCATATATGTCATGATAATATGTTGTTTGTAAAACTTTTAATACCTACCATTGTGTATGAAACATGACTGGGAAGGAACAAAAGAACAAATTGGTCCAATACAATTCAACTACAATATCATGTCAAAGATAAGGGAAATATTAATCACAAACTATCATGATGCTAGTTTTTCGAATGTTGTATTCAATACATCAAGGTTTTACTTAAGAATACCTTAAGCTGTAATTGTTAGAAATTGACTTGTTTCACATATTATCCTAAAAGAACTAGTTAGCATGTTTGATTCCTTTTGAATTGAAGATAGAGGATTCAAACAACACATTACAACGCCTTGCCATTTTTACATTTAATATATTTATTTAATTTCCAAAAAAGTATTTACAAGAACTATCATTTCATGAAAGAAAATATCATGCTTTGTTCATATTGATTCCGAATCAAATAGTGTCATATTAATGAAAAACATAATAGAACAAAAAAAAACCCCTAAACTAAGAAAAAGTAATAGAATGATGATAATTTCATTATAAAAATCAATCTTAAAAATGATGTATTTATATTAGAGAAGAAATATTGAAAAATAACACTAAAAGAATCCCAATTCTTGCTTTTGTTTTGAACTAAATGAACTACAACATGAATTGGAATTTAAACAATGAATGACATAAATCCAAGTATGATGGATTATATATTTTATAGCTAACAAGAAAGTATAGATCAAACTAACATTGTATAATTCATTGGGTTTAGGGAAAACATAAACATAATAGAGTTTCAGTCAATACTAAAAAAACAACTTGCCTCTAATTAGTTACCATATGAATTCCCCTCTTGAAAAACAATCATAAGCAAGCAGAAACAAGCTAATATGAACTTCTCTAAATCAACTTTAAATAACTTAATATGATTCCCTTTTGACCCATTAATAGTTGTTTGAAGTATAAAACCAAAGGATTTCAGCTTTTTAAAGTGCTCATTAGACTGCATATTAATTTGGATTAACAAAAAGGAATCAATGTTCATCGATCTTTCATGCCTTAAATGAACTATCACCAAACCAAACAGATAGTCGTATAATCGACAAAGTGATGGCCAACTTGTAAGTTGAAATTTATGTTGTCCCAATTCTCTGATCAAGAATGTGGATTCTTTGCATTCCTTGAAACAAAGTACTGCGTTCGTCACTCAGACCAAAGTCTTTGAACCTTGTCAGTTATGGTGTTATGCTGATATATTTCTCTGGTTTCCACATACAAAATTTTGCAGAATTAGGGGCCCTGACATCCCATCTTTTATTTTGGGCCAATCCAACTTCGTAAATCCATGAGCTCTACCATATCTTGCATGTCTTGTATCTGGTTCTTACATTACAAGTTATTACCATTTCCTTGTTCCCTTTATCTTGTTCTTCATGAACTGTGCCGGTCTTTGACTTTAAGCGCAAAAGGTCATGCAATCTAGACATAAAAACTAAAGCAGGAGACAAAAGAAGGGGGTGATGTGATTTTGCAAACAAAATAAAGTGACTGAACATTTTATTCCTCAAATCACTGAATCCAAGAGAATAGCTACCGCCCTTAATCATCCAAAATCTGAGGTAAGAAGAACTGACAGTCCGGTACATGAGTGCAAGTACATTGTCAATGCCTGCCAACGGAGGTAGGTTACTACTTCTCCTAGAGGATCCAAAAGGGTGCTTACTGCTTAGGCCTGTTTTGAATCCAAGTAGAAACCATAAAGTGAGAATAAAGCTAGGCAAAGTGGTCACAAGACTCAAGCGGGCCTTTCTTTTGAAAAGAGAAACTGGAACAAAACAAGTTGGAAACTGATCACGTCGCTATTTATCCGCCCAACTGTGCCCGAACTGCTACCCCATTACCACACTTGATCTCCATATTAACTTTTCCTTTTTCCTCAAACTCTGTTACAATTTCTGATCAAAACAGGAGACCTAGAGAATTCCACTGTTGGTTGCCTATAGAAAGATGAAATGGGGCAGAAAGAAACCTACTACAGCTTCTTCTTTCTCTCGGCCTTCTTTAATGTCTCATGTACTTCCCTCTTCCTGGCTGACAAAATTCAAGCAAATGAGCATGAACCCAGAAGAGAGACGTGGGAAAGCAAAGAGAAAAGGCAAGTGGAAACATGGAACTATCAGCTCCCCACAATTGGTTGATGGTGGAGGAGGTGGCAGATTCTATAGAGGTGAAGGTGATGATTTTTGGAGATTGTCTTTTGGAGATGATGGTTTTGATGGCAAAAGGAGTAGGGGCATCTTAACTTCGGTTGTATATGATTCAGAAGATGAGCCAGGTTTTGCACCATCAAGTTATCAGACCTGTAGATCAAATGCTCCAAGGGTAACAAGTGAAGACAATGATGAGTTCGTCCACTCTGCTTCTGGTTTAAGAAAGACGAGAAATTTGACAGGAAAAGGTGAGATTTTTCCAGAAATGAATACAGATATAAGAGGAAAGGTGGCAGAAATTAGAACGCCAAGACTGAGACTTGAAGAAGATAAGATATTTGGGAAAGCAAGCCAAAAGTTTTACGAAGAGAAGGCAAAGGAATTTAATGTAGAAGACGAGCCATATCATGAAGCAGAATCCTTAGCCAGGAGATCAGTAGCATACACTGGTTATAAAGCTGGTATGAGCAAAATAAGAGAGACTCTGGAGAAGAGGGATTGCGAGTTTCCAGCTTATTCCTATCCAAGGGAAATTTGCTACCTCTCTCCAGTGAACTCAAAAGAATCTTACCCGAGAGAGACTGATGCAGACTCTAAATTTGCTGATGCAAAAGAATGTGAAGATCTTTCTTCGGAAAACTTGAATTGTGAGTGGCAAAACCTGAAAGCGATGAAGATAGAGGACTTGAAGTCAAGGGGTGAGAAGCAGAGGAAATCTATGTACATAAGCAGGGAATTACAGAGCAAAAGGCCAAAGGACAGCAGCAGAGTCAGAGTTCACTCCCCAAGAACAGCAGAAATCTGCAAAGTGAAAGCTATTGAAGACATGAGAAAAGCCAAGTTTAGAACAAGGAAGAAGAAGAAAACCAAAAAACAAAAAGAATCAGCGATGGGGTTGGAGAATTTTGCAGTAGTAACATTTTCAATGGATCCACAAAATGACTTCAGAGAATCAATGATGGAGATGATTCAAGAGAAGGGGATTAACAGGCCGGAAGAGCTTGAAGAGCTTTTAGCCTGCTATCTGACACTGAACACCGACGAGTATCACAGCCTCATCATCCAAGTCTTCAGGCAGGTATGGCTTGAACTGAAACAGGCTTGTTATGATTATGATTCTGAATCGGAGAGTGAACAATTCTTGCCATGATCCTGATCATGCCAAAACAAAATTGTAATTACAATGTAAATAAGCTATAACGTTATTATACTAGCATTACAGTTTAAATTCTCATCCTACTTGGTCTCTTTAAATCTATGGCTGTGACTGTGAGTTATGATTATAAACAACTTCAATATCCATTTCAGACGACAGTCGCAAGCAAGTAAGATTTGCATTACCAGATGGAGCAAACAAAATATGTTAACAAGAGCTATTTAACTTCTTCCTTTTTCATTTTTGACTTCTTCTCCTGTCATGTGCTTCCTGGTATGTTGTGCCTTCTCACCCAGAGATTATGGAATCTCTTCAAGCCTTCAACGTTTTTGTTCCTGATGGTTAAAAAATTCAACCGATTTGATCGCTTCAATTACAAAAAATTTGAACTATTTAATTTTTAATTTTAACTTTTCAGTTCGATTACCTTCAACCTCTAATTTTACTGACTTTCAGTCCAGTTTTTAAAACATTAACCTTTAAAGACAAACGATGGGAGTATATGAAAGCTGACATCGTCTTAGATGGTTAGTCTAATTTCCATAGAAGCGTACAAACAACTTGTGCAGTCACAAGACTTCGTCGGCGGTGACACAGAATTAATAAAAGCTTGTTGGTATGTGATTTCTCCTCCATTCATCCGCAAGAGACAATTCAGTCTCAACTGGAGTATAGTGAGTCCAACTTTGGAAATATTTCAGTCCCACCTCCATTCATGACTCTTGACCAACTATTATTCCAGGCTGTGTGTCCACAGACTTGGACCAGGCGACATTTCCACGACCCATGTGCTCGTGTTTCAAACCGAATTAGTAAAACAAAGTGTTTTCCACTTCTCAACCCCAAATTTGTTATAGAAACAGCAAGAACTTTCTAAATTAGGATGACGAGATCGTATGTAGTGAATGCTACCAACCAAGACCACTGTGAGGAAAGACTCGGTACATTAACCACATGGATGAAACAATAGTACACCAAGAATGTCATAATTATTGCTTCATAACCATATCATGGTATCACCTATCTGAATAGTTGTTTGATAACTATATCTCACCAAGCATTCATTGTCGAAGAACAACATTATGAGCAATTATTTCCAGTTCGTTCACAACCACCCTCATCCTGTCCTCCTTGTATTATCCCTTTCTGGCTATTTGCCAGTAATTTTCTGAGAAGAATATATGGTCTGGATTTGGAGAAGACTGAAAAGGGATAGGATGATACAAGGCATATGATAGTAAATTCCAGTAAAAGAAAAGGTCTATAGAGGGAGATTTTGTTAAAGAAATTGGACCAGATATCCCAAGATTGTGTAAAAACCATTTTCTCCTTACAATTGTATAACACATGTTTTCCTCAAAACATGTAATATCTTTAGTAGCTTAAGTTAGACAGTAAACAAGGATGATTTGTCTCAGGAATTTTGCACCAAACAATCTAAAGGATAACTCAACTGAAATTACAAGAATCGCACATTGTTGAGTAAATGAGATAACATCTAGGATGTCTGTACATATTATTATGATAAAAGCCAGCACACCTACCTTTACTACATCTGAGGTTCTGAGGCATCAAAACTGGAAAAAACAGTTAAACAATATCAAGTTCTCCCTGCAGGAGTAAGATGCCCCATCTGTTCTGCAATATTATTTACATTCCTCAAACTCCACCAAAATCTCCCATTATCACCAGCTTTGGTTTCATTTTTTCTAATGTCAGTGTCCTTTCTTTCTGATTGAACATCGTGAGTGTCAGTCGAACCGGGATTCTCAGTCAAAAACTGTTCCCAGAATACGTCATTGACGCCAATAACTGCAGCAGGAGCATTTCCAGCTGCTTGTTCTTTTTCAGGAAAAGGCTCTTGAGCAACAGCTACACCAGGATCAGAGTTCATGTCAATAACAGGAGATCTCGATCGAATATCAATGTTAAGATGTACGCAAGAAACATCTGGGCTTTCTGCACAACTTGTAGATTCGTCTAATTCTCCAGTGGATTGGTTTTGATGGTGGGTATCACCAGCATTATGAACAATATTCTCCCAGAATGTAAGGGATGACTCCAATTGTTCAAACAGTTCCATGTTAAATGGCACAGCAAAGTTGCTCACCACATTTTCTCTACCTGGAACTTGGGATGTCACCATCATAGTATCCTCCATGCTGGCCTCATCACAGAAATAACCAATTCTAGGTAGCCTTCTCTTTCTATCATGACCTTCAAGGTGCTGCATGAGATTTAAAGAAAGCCCTGGCTTTTGTAAGACTCGTCCTACAAAAGACAGCATATGTTGCTGTCTTCGTTCCATTTGTTGCAACTTCTCCTTTAAAACCTTCATTTGCGACTCAAATACTTGCCGCTCCTGTTCGTGGCTCTGTACCTGTGAAATTAGATATTCTTTATCAAGTTCAAGTCTCTCTATGTCATCCCTGTATCTCTGACGTTCCAGCTCTGTCAATGGACTAGCCGCGTGTACATTCTGCATAGAATGACTATGAACTGGTTTTCTTCTGTGAATGTTCTTCAACAGGTGTGGTTGGCCTCTAATAAAATCCTCGTTTGCAAACTCCCATTGTTCTGGATCGACTTTTCTAAAACCCTGTGGAATACAGAAACAATCCACTCAACAAATCAACAAAAATGGAAAAGCTTACACATAGCCACATACTGAATAAAAGGAAGGTATCTAGACATACATATGTATTGAGCTGCCTGATGAAGCTTGAAAAGTTGTTGTGTTTGAAGAATCTTGGAAGCAAATCCCTTGCAAAATCTGGTGGATTCCAGACAATAAAACTTTTATTATTAGCACTCCATGAGACAATTGAGTCTGTTGACGGATCGTCCACCATCTCATAAGTCTTTGTGAGGAAAGGTGGTAGCGAAGACGAACTGCCCTGAGATTCATCCATTTTAAACCCCTAATATGTAATCAAAAGCAACAGTACCAACTGCGCTCTTAGAAAACAAACCTTATCAAAAACCAAAGTTCAATCATGCACACACGACCTAAATCCCATATATATATATACAACAGCTATTCTATCCTTCAAGAGAATTCCAGAATCCCTGAATTCCCCAAAAAACCAAATCACAAACGTCTGATTCACACTTAAAGCTTCAACCTTTGGATCAAAATGGAACAAAAACCTCCTGCCGCTTGCAGAATTTCAAACAAGACCAGCTACAAGTCTTGGGTTTTTCTAGAGCTGAACCGAAAGAGTCAACGAACCCACCTTCAAAATTCCAATCTCCACAAGAATTTAGTTTATGAAATTCGGTCAACTTCTAATCTCACCAAGAATCCGATACCCAAGACTCAAAATGACACAAAACCAAGCCAAAACAGCAAAACTCAATAGGACTCACTATCCTTTCCAATCAAGACCACCCTCAAAGGACGTAAGAAAGTAAAGAAACAGAAAATTCTTATAGCTATCAAAAGTTAAAACCCAAGAACTTAAGTTTCTGTTATTAGCTGGAATTCACTCAAAAGGAATCACCCCACCTATTTGCCAATTCATCAAACACTACATCCTATTCTCTCATCTATAAGCTTAAAATCAACAAATAGAAGAAGTCCAAAGTTCCTTTCAGACCAGACCAAGAACAGAAAAAGGGAAGTAAGCCTGGAAACAGAGCAAGAACAAATGTTGCATAGAAATCCAACGACAAAATAACTAACAATGGATATTTTTCTTTCTTTTATGATGTATATGTGCACATATTTATATCCAGGTACAGATATATGTAAGAGAAGAAGACAAATGAAGTTGCAGAGATGGTGTGCGGAGAGGAGACGACTTGGAGAACAAAAACGGTAGCTTCGTTGTCGTTTCAGACAATTTTTGGGGATTCTCGCCCCTATTTCTTTTTTCTATTTTTTATTTTCCGGTTCTATTATTGACTTGAATTTAAATTAATTAGAAAAACATTTTTACAAAATAATTGTCTTACTCAATTTGGCATTTTATATTTCTTTTGTTTGGTAAATTTGTGTAAAAAATATTACAATTTTATATATTATATTCACTAAACATTATTAAATATATGAATTTAATATTATTAATTAATTAGTAAATTTTTACAAATTAACAAATTCTTCTAAATCAAAATTAATCTATTTATTCTTATTTTATAATCTTTTTTTAATTAAACTTTAAATTATTCTATTCATACTAACCTTTTATTTCAATTGCATTTAAAAATTTTAAATTTTATTTAATCTTTAATCGATTTTACGGCGGTTAAACCTTTTTAAACCTTAAACATTTTTCTTACCTGTTTAATTTATGGTCCAGGTTTTTAAACATTGCCTAATATGACAATAAGATAAAAGAATCTTTTTTTAACAAAGAAACTCGCAGTCGTTATCTTTTAGATACCCACTGGATAAACCTCCGAATTGATGTGATAACTTACAAATCATGCTAACTGGGTACTTTACACAAGACAAGCCCTCGGATTGATTTGATAGTCTACAAATCACGCCAGGGGCGGAGCTAGCGCAGGACAAGCCCCCGCCCTCTTTTCTCTTTTCTCTTCAGACTGAACGCACGCGACGTCACCATCGTTGTCCAATCAGCCCCGGCTCTAGGACATTCCTGGCTCTGTCACTGAATCACGCTAACCGAATACTCTGCACTAGACAAGCACTATACGACATGCTCGATAAAAATATATATAAATAAAGATATTCGAACACAAAACTTTTTAATCTCGTACTCTTTATTCCATCAACTCAACTACTCTCTAATAGGCTAATTTAAAACTCTTTTATTTGATTATTGTCATTAAAACCCTCTTACCTTATTACAGTGTAGACCTTGATGAGACGTTGGCGTTTGGTACCGTAGAAAGTAACTGAAGATCAATGCTTAATGACCGATGTTTCTATCATCTCAAGATCAGAAAGAGATGTTGTTAATTAATAATAAGGTGTTTTGGCTCCGAGGGCGTCTCTAGTGTGTGTCTGTTGTAGAGTGACGTGTGCGCTTCGGTGGATAAAGAAGGGGTTATGCAAGTAAGCCAGAAAAATTAGTACGCGGATTGAATATTATAATTGTCGCTTGAACTAGAAATTAGTGAAAGCTCGAAGCATCTAATCGAGCCGTACGCGTGTTTCGTCTCCAATCAAACCCTTCATGCATCTCCTCCCAAGTTACGTACCTTTTTCACTGTCTTGTTTATTTTAATAGTGTACAAGAACGTCGCGCGGAATAGAGCTCAAACAATCACTAGAAAACAATACGGTTCTGTTGTCCCCTGCGTCGCCGCCGCCTGCTCAGCCATGCACCATCGGCACCGCGAGTTCGGCGCTTCACTAAATCCGAGTCCGGTAATGGTAACAAAGTGGATTAATAGATAAAGAGGAATGACTTAAATGGTGTAAATTCCTCACATAATGCTCTCCTTTATAGAAGATTTTGAGCTCGAGTCACGCAAAAAGAGAAGAAATGAGAATTGTTCTCTCTTGATGATCCTCTAATCCTTTGAGCAAAGCTTCTTGATCGGATCAATTACAAATGCCTTACTTCCAGTAACAATATAGGAGTCCGTGACATATTGGTTGACGTTGCTTAGTTTCCGATGGTTTGACCACATATACCTAATGACTTGTAAGTATATAATTACATTCACAAGAATTATATATTGCTATTAATGGGTAATTAACTCTAACCATGGAATCTTCTTCTATGGGTAATTATATATTGCTATTATTATGTAACTTATGTGAAAAGAATAGCAGATGGTTGGGTGCTGTGGTTATTACTAATCAAATTACATGCCTTGGCACACTTACGTAATCATACCACGCATGCACCTTCTAGCAAACTCCCAATAACATAACTCCGTCCAACTCTGTTTAATGTCCAAAACGACGTTGTTACAGGAGCTGTTTAGTTAGATGTTAATTAATATAATAAAATGGAATAAAACGGAACGGAACGGAATGGTTTATAATGAAATAGAATATAGTGAAAAGTTGTTTGGGAGGGATGGAATGATTCATAATATAATGTAGTAAAATATTGTTTAGAAGATGAATGAAATGTATAATAAATGGCTATCATATCCCTGATATTAAAATAGTTGTTGTAAGAGATTTAACGCTATGATTTTAAAATAGAAATCATGTCTAATTAAAATGTCACGGTTATAACTTGATTTTTTTATATATTTTCTATTTTAAAATAATAAAAGTTTTATTATTTTATTATTAATTATATACAATTTATTATTAAT
>JAOSBN010000002.1:38464737-38496268 GCA_027563595.1 Erythroxylum suave
ATAAGGTAATAGTCTTTTGAGATAAGAGAAATTAGGATGTCTTAATCTATTATGCCAAAGCAAAATTTGTTCTTTAGCAGGGGTAGAACAAATACTACTTAAGCCATGAGCTTTTTTATTTTTCAAGTTGTCATCAAAGTAGTAGAGACCATCTATCAACTTAGCAATGCCAATCATCTTCTTCGAAGTTAGTTTCTGAAAGACACAATATGAGTCAAAAAATTTAATGGTACAATTAGAGTCACAGATAGCAGATTACAAGCTAGTTTTGGAACTTGAAGTCAGATTTAAGGCAGATATTAAAGGATAGAGTTATTGAACCTTTACCAGCTACAGCAGAAAATGATCCATTTGCTATACGGATTTTTTCATGGCTAGAACAAGGGTTGTAAGTATGAAATAGGTTAGAAGAACAGGTCATATGCTCAGATGCTCATGAATCAATGATCCAAGGAGCGAAATTGTATGGAAAGGAACATGATAAGGCATTAAAATCACTACCAGTTTGCGCCACAAAAGCATTAGGAGAACTTGAGGATTTAGATTTGGGTTTCACTAGCTTCAGGATGTAATTAATCTACTTTTGAGAGAACTATCCAGCATTTAGCTCCTGGGCTGACGGAGTTTTACTTGATTCATAGTGAGTTGAAGTTTTATTAAATTGTCCTTCGTGTGATCCCTTTCAATTTGCAGGCTTTCCATGGCGTTTCCAGCATGTTTTACGGGTATGACGAGCTTTATTGCAATAGTCACACCAAACCTGTGACTTTTCCTCAGTCTTCTTAGTACGGCCAGCAGCATTCTCAGCAACTAAGGCTGTGTTTTCAATAGTAGGTGTAGGATTTCGTTTGCCAAGCATTACAAACTGTCTACTCTCTTCATGTTGGACTTCTACAAGGACTTCCTCAATGGATGGAAGTGGTTGTCTTCCAATAATCCTGCCTCTAACCTCATCAAACTAAACATTAAGTCCAATTAAGAACTTAAAAATTTAGGTATCCTCTACTGTTTTTCAAAAATAGTTACAGTCATCAGGGGATTTCCATTCATAGTCATTAAACAAAACTAAGTCTTGCCACAAACGTTTTAAGGAATTAAAGTACTTAGTAACACTGTCCTCACCCTGGTGGATCTCACCCAATTTGATAGTTCATAAACTTGGGACTGGTTTCCCAAGTCAGAATACATCTGGTTAACGTTGTCCCATAGCTTCTTAGCTGTTTAGTAACACATATAGTTGGAGCTAATCTACTTCTCCATAGAATTTACCAGCCATGTCATAACCATACAATTTTCAGCATACCATATTCCGTGTGTTTCAGCATACCAAATTCTGTGTGTAGGGTCATCAGCTGTAGGTTCCTTCTTATCCCCGCTCAAATATCCAATCTTGCCTCTACCATGGATGTACATTCTAACTGATTGGGACCAACGAAGGAAATTCTCTCCATTCAGTCGTATAGTAGTGATCCTAATGGAATGAGAATTTGAGGTAGGATTATGAGGAGGAGGTGTTTGAACAGATGGGTTAGAGGGTTCAACAATGTCTGACATGGTTGACATATATGGGTAGGTTTAGAGACAGTAGGTAGCGGCTAGGGTTTAGGACTGTTCAGGCAGGCTCTGATACTCTGCAGAAATTCTAAACAGATGTATATTATTCTCTATATCGTCCTAGGTCAATTCATAGGTACAAGTATGTATAGAAACAAAGAGGGCTATTTCAGGAAACTAATATCTGTACATAGTATCCTAATATCGGTACATAATATCCTAATTGATCTGATTTGCTAACTTTTAGGAGTCAATAAAATCTAGGAGATTTCCAGCTGGATGTTTCCCAACAGACAATCCTGTGGTGTAGTTAGTGAATAATAGGCCATGTTTATTTGACACATTTAGTGTATTGCTAGGCATTTATCCCCAACACAGGCCGTGGAATACAAGGTGCAACTTCTCATTGTCTGGGGCAGAATTTTGCGAAAATGTTTGAGATAAACTTCGAAAATGAGAAGGGAGAAAAATGCATGGTCTGGCAGAACTCTTGGGCGTATAGCACCAGAACAGTAAGTTCATTTCTTTCGACTCAGGGTTATAAGTGCCTTGTGATGACCTGTTAATACTGAAAATATTATTATACTTGCAAAAAATTTCCATTGCAACACTCTTTACATCTGTATTATTTCTTTGTTCTTGAAGATTGGAGTAATGGTGATGGTTCATGGAGATGATAAGGGGTTGGTGCTGCCGCCTAAAATAGCTTCTGTACAAGTCATTGTGGTTCCTGTTCCTTACAAAGATGCCGATACTCGAGGAATCTTTGATGCCTGTGCTGATTCTGTTGATGCACTTTCTAAGGCTGGTATTCGTGCCGAGGCTGACTTCAGGGAAAACTATTCACCTGGTTGGAAGTATTCTCACTGGGAGATGAAAGGTGTTCCCTTAAGGATTGAAATAGGGCCAAAAGACTTGGCAAAAAATCAGGTGAAGAACCCCTTATTTGCATGTTCATAGTATTTTTGTTGCTAATTTTATGGTGGAATCCGCTAAAATTGGTTCTGATGAATTTTCTACTCAATCCTTAAAGTGGTTTCTGAATCTTGGGGATGAGGGTATTATGGAGTACTAAGAGTGTGTACGTGAGTCAGACAGCATAATTACATTCTTATAAAAGGGGATTTCCACTTCATCTAATTAAATTGCCTACATCTTAAACCAAACAAAGAAAAAGGACAAACATATTGAACCATTGACTTACAGTATTACCTGTACAGATCTCTTAATTCTTTTCGGTGGACCAATTACCTTTAGGATGTTGTCACACTTATTTTCTTTCATGTAGCTAAAGAATGGTTTGATGCCATGTATGCTTTCTTTTTTACAGGTACGTGTTGTTCGTCGTGATAATGGAGCAAAAGTGGATATAAGTAGGGCAAATTTGGTTGAGCAACTAAAGAATATGCTGGATAATGTGCAACAAAGTCTATTTAATACTGCTAAACAAAAGCGAGATGTTTGCATTCAAGTGGTGGAAACGTGGGATGAATTTAGGGAAGCTCTTAGCCAAAAGAAAATGATCTTAGCTCCTTGGTGTGATGAAGAGGTAAGATAAGCATTTTATTTCAAATATTGCTACAAGAACAATGCTATGTTTATTGGTTTTTTTGATTTGCTTACTTTAAGTTCTTTTTGATATTGTTTTGATAATTGGTTGTCTGTTACTTTAATGTCATGGAGGGAATATCACATCAGAAGTGTAGTTTGAATTTATTTCCCACCTCGCTGTTATAGATTCCGACCCTATGAATGCCACTCGATTGATAGATAGGCTGTGAACTTATATGAAGAGAAAATCAACTTGTATTTATTGTTGGTGCATCAAACCTGGTTTTTTATGTCTTACAATTCTATTTTTTTGCATTTATTTGTGTCATTTACATTTGATACATAGCTCAACACCATTTATAATTGATCTTCTGTATGTCCAAATAATCAAATAAATCTTATCGTGCTAACAGAACTCCCGTGTCATGTTGCAGGATGTGGAAAGGGACTTGAAGGAACGGACAAAAGGTGAAATGGGTGCAGCCAAATCCCTTTGCAGCCCGTTTGATCAGCCAGAACTCCCTCAAGGTATGTGAAGCTCAATTTCATAATGGTAGTGGTGATTGCTGAAAGTTTAGTCACATTGTTCCTTCAGTTTGCCCCTTATTACCTGTAATTTAACAAATTAGCCAGGGGTTTGACCTGGCTTTTGTAGCTCTTTGGATATTTGCATTGTCGATAAAAGAGTTACCTTGAGTTGGCTTGGAGATCTGTAGATTCCAACGGGAGTGGCTGTGAAATTCATAAAGCGATTATAACTTATTTGTGTTGCTTGTTTCTATCCTGCCTTTGTCATTGTATTCAACTAGAGGAGGATACATCTAAAATAGAGGCTAACAGTAACATGTGGACGTCATTAATCAAAACGTTTGGTGTGTTGAATCATTTCAGGTACAAAATGTTTTGCGTCGGGAAAGCCTGCAAAAAGGTGGACATACTGGGGAAGGAGCTATTAGAAGGTGAATTTAGAATCTCTTGTATTGTGCATGCGTATGCTATTGCACCAACTTTACTTTTTGTTAGATTTTTCTGATTTTCCCAATTACATCATTAAACGTTTTTCGCTGAAAACCATGTCATGTTTTCATTTTTTCTCGGCAGTTGTTTCAGGTTGTTGTATGAGATACTTTGTTTCCCTTTAGTTTTGATGTATCCTTTGAAATCTTATTGGCAGAATATACACTGGAAAGAATATAGATGCCTCTGAGGCATGTGGATTCATTTGATTACTGAATCCAATAATCTACACTGGAAGGAGCTATAGGCACACCACTCTATAGATCTAGCAAGTTTTATTTGATTATTGATTCTTGTAGAGCATACAGGCCAATGTATCACTTCCACTTGGTTTTCTTTGGTTTCTCTTCTTCCAACGGCGTGATCAAGGACCTTTCAGCAGAATGCTCTTTCTAGGATTAGTGACAACCCCAAATTATGCATTTCAGAATTCTCCACCAAGTCTTGCAAATAGATCTTCGAGTTTATCGAGATTATACAGTACTACAAATCAACAACGGTAATCGGAGGAAAAAGTAAATAACATTATTTTCTAGCTTGTAATTGAACAAGTTTTGTTCAACACAGGGAAGGAAGAAACAAGTAAAATGGAAATGAATGGTTATGGAAATATGGAGAGACAAAAGAAACAAGAAGACCAAGAAACAACATTGTGTGCCGCATGACAACGATTGCTAATGAAAATGCTTGGCAGCGTTTCTCATATCTTCAAAACCATCACATGCCTCGAAAAACTTACTTAGCCTGCACAATTCCCTATCTTCAACATCGTCAATGAAAGGTTTTACTGGAATTGCATTTTCCGGTTGAAAAAGATAGCAATGCGGGTTATCATCGACAATCACCACCTTATTTAAGTCCCTCCCCATCTCAGACAAGTCCTTCACAAACCTACCATCAACTACTTTACACGAATCTCTGTAAAGCCTATGTGATATTAGCCCCTTAAAGTCAAGCCTGTCGAGGACCAATGATGCATATTCCTTTAAACCTGCTGTGAAAACCACCACCTCGAACTTTGCCGCCAAAGCCTCCAAGAAAGCGTCCACTCCTGGTCGCTTCAACACGTAAAAGTTCATGAACTGTCCATCAATCCGAGGCCTAACAACGAAATCAAACTTTTGGGGAGGAGGGTCTGCATTGGAATGAACTAAGGTCTCATCAAGATCAAGAAACACGGTCCTCTTATCCGACGATATCAAAGGCGGCAACTTTTCGTTGAAGAACAACACTCTGCAAACGTTATCATCCCTTCCGATTCCTTCTTTTAGTGATGTTTCTTCTGGATCACTCGAAACTTTCGATCTTTTCTTCAGGACCTCATATCCTTTGTACCGGCTATTGGGTGTACCTATGCGGGCCAACTTCGAGAAGAGCTTGGCGAGGCGTTTCTTACATGAAATAATCGTTTTGTTGATGGAGGAGATGATGGCTGAGGAAGCAACCGACGCAGGTTTCGACGGAGACTTCTTCCGGTGGCGGCGTTGGTGGCCTCGCCGGTCCTTTGTGCACCTCGTCGGCGTCCTCTTGGCGCTTCTACACACCATTTCCGGAGATCAAAATTAGACAGAGAGAGAGTGAATTGAGGTACGTTGGGAGACAAAATCGAAGATGTGGGTTTGGTGAGAATTTAAATTTTGGTACGGTGCAACGGTAAGTAGACAGGTTCGGAGACCGAAGCAAAAGAAATTTAAAGGAATATTATATTTTTAATTAAAATTTAAAAAATAAGTTTACTTTATTGATTTATAGGCCCACCCTAGAAAATTTGGTACACAATGGACCGTTATTCAAGTATGGGACAGACATTAGATTTGAACTGCCCTTTTATTTCCAGGCTAGCTTCATTAATATTTGAAAACAATTGGCATATTCATATTTATGACAATGTCTAAAAATAATATAGAAAATGTATCAACCGCATTAATGTGTATAGAGGCTTTAACAATAGTATGTCATTTTCTTACTTAGTCTAGTGCAGTGCCAGTCTTAGGGATGATAGCCCGTTTTTGGTCTGGGTTGACCGAGCCAGGGTCATTCTTTCCGAAACGATGATAGGGATGATAGCCCGTTTTTGGTCTGGGTTGACCGAGCCAGGGATATTCTTTTTAAAACGACGTCGTTTTGAAATTTTTTATTTAAAAAATTAAATGGTGGGTCGAGTTGGCCTACAGGTCACCATGACCCTCGTTCTGGCTCATTGACATGCCTAATTGGTCTTGAGCAACGGCAAGCAAGACACTTTTCTAAGGCCTAGAGTTATATAGGGCCCACTCATCAAAAGAGTTAAAAAATAAAATTTTATTAATTAAAATAGCTGAAAATTTGAAAGTTAATAAATATATTAATTAAAAGGTGGAGAAACAAAAAAGTGAATAAATTTACTTCTAAGATATTTATATATACCAAAAGGTTTCTTGACTGAAAAGAAAAAAATAAGGATGACAATTTTTGATCCATGGGCTTAAATTTAGTTGTTCTCAATGGGCCAGCTCATGGGCCAAGCCCAAATTTAGATAAACTCGAGGTCCAATTATTTTAAACAAAACAATATTATTTTACTTAGAAGAGTTAGGCTTCAGATAAACTTGAGTCTGGGCAATCCAAATCCTAATCTAATTAAAAAATAAATTAGCCTATATTTTAAAATTTTAAAAATTGTTTTAAAAAATTTGACAGGGGCTAGCCTCCCATTGCCATCCCTAAAAAAACATGTGATTGAATTTCTTATCCTGAATTTGAAGCTTTATTGAAAAGAGCTAAAGAAGAGTTTGGTTCTCACTATTAATAAGAAAAGAGTAGGTTCTTTTTATATTTCTCTTTTATATTTTTTCATTTGCATCTATTTTGAATGTGTACATTTAGGCAAGTTAAAGAATGATAAATATACACACATAAATACTAGACCTAGGGGGTGATCGAGTTGGTAGAGTGGGGGGTATGGAGTCAAAAGGTCCTATGTTCGAACCACCCTTACCTACGATTTCTGGATCAAGCTTATCGTACAGGGCTTGCCTAATGCGAAATAACTGGTTGGCGTGATTTGTAGGCTATTGCGTCAATCTAGAGATTTATTCAGTGCACATCCAAAGGATAGCGGCTGTGAGTTCCTCTGTTCCAAAAAAAACTTTATTAACAACGATATTTTTTTATTAATAGAATTAGACCTAAAAAAGGGTTGTATGAGGTTGATGACTTTTGGAGAGTAAAAATTTTATACTTTTAAATGAGTAAGATAAGATCTCATATTGGATGCTTTTTAACAAAACTAAGTTGTAATAGGATGCACCCACTGTTTATAATGATCCACCTTTTTTTTAACACTTAAAAGATTTACTATTTGATGTTAAATATTTACGTAATAACTAATAATTTATACATTATGTACAAAAAATTTCATCAAATTAATTTAAAATAATTTGACAAATGTTTGTTACAGTAAATAATAAACAATTTGTACAAGAGAAATGAAGTAGATAGATTTGAATTGAATATTGATTAAATAACATGTAGTTACTTTAATCACCCATGCGCATAAGCCTAAACCTAGTATATATTAAAAGAGAAGAAGATTCTTACAATTACAATTTAGAAAGTCATAAATCTTATAAAGTTTATTTATTTCAATTAAATCTTATGAAACTTATGTGGAAATTTATTTTAGCATAATATGACTTCTTAACCTAATATTACAACAAAAAAGTGAAAAGTTCATTTTAAACATCAAGTTTTAAATTATCATTATCAATTTTTAAATTATCATTATTGTGACAATTTAAATAAATTGATTTACCCTATTACATGGATGTTATAAGACATATTATACTAATACAATCCAATCTATACAAGGTTAATCATCTCATTATTATCTGATTTGAATCTTCTCGTTTTATTTTTCAAATATTTTTTATATTTTTAATAAGTTTCTTAATTTTAAAAGTTTTCAACTAATTCTTGTTAGTATTTTTTAAACATAAATCATACCATAATTCGAATCAAAATTTATCCTGATTATTTATCTTTCTTTCATCTCGCAGATATCACCATAAAATACTCTTTGTTTTTTTTTCAATTTTTATTTAGGGTGTTAAGATTTTCTCTTTATCCAGGATATTGTTTTTACTCTTTGTTTTCATCTAGATCTTGTGATGATGCTAAGTCAAAGAGTGAAGCAAAAAGTTTGGTTAATGTACTTTAGAGTTTTGAGTTTTTACTTGGTATGTCGGTATGATATTTTATTCGTTGTTGACATGATGAGTAAAAAGTTGTAATCTAAATCTATATGCATTGACACTACAATAGAGCAATTAGAAGGTGTGATGGTATTTTTTGAAAAATATAGAAATGAAGGGTTTATCTTTAGTATGAATATTGTCAAAAGTCTTACATATAAGATGAATGTAGAGTCTACATTTTCAAGTAGACATTGTATTATTAGGAAAAGACAATTTAATGAAAATGATAATCATGGAGAAATAAAATCAATTGAGGATTCCTTTAGAGTTAGTTACTTTCTAGTTGTTGTGAATACAATTGCTTCATTGAAGAACATATTTAAACAATTGATGATATTTGAAGGTATTTTTGGGATTCTTATTTGATTCAAAAAAAGTTGAAGTTGTTGAATGATAATGAATTAAAAAAATATTGCATTAATTTTACAACAAGTTTTTTTTCATAATAATGTGTCAGACATGGATTTAGATGAACTTGTTTTTGGATTTAGATTTAGGATTACAATTGTATTAATTTTTTCAACATATTAAAAGTATAACAGTCATACCTATAAATTATTGAAGAGAAATATAATTAAAATTAAGTTGAAAATAATTATAAAATTTAAGATATTTTAAAGATTAAATATGAAATATTAAAAACCATTGAAGTTAAACTCCAGTTATAAAATTAAAATTAGATTATAACTAATTTATAATTAGACCTATACAAAGTTTTAGGCCTTAATTTACATTAAAAAAAGGAACTACACTAAGAGAATTAGTACCCTCTTCAAATTTCTCTCTGATTGGAAGATTCAATTAGAAATTAAACAATTAAGTAATCTTGTTCTTTATATCTAGAGATGATAAAGAGTTGTATAGATAACCAACAAAATAGGTTAACCTTATGTCCAGTGGCGAAGCTCGGCTAATTTTTAAGGGGGGCGAATCAAAAGAAATATAAAAATTCAATCATAAAACTATCTCTATGGACTTAAACATTCAATTAAAAAATTACAAAATGATATAAAAGCTAAGCGAAATTAGTCTTCTTACATAAAAATATAAAAGTCTAATGTCTTACATAAAATAAAATAATTATTTCTTTTTGTTGTGTTGAAGTTTTACTCGACGAGTCTTCATAAAATTAAACTCATGAATGATTGATCCTGTGCTAAACTTAATTGCAATTTCCTTTTCGATGTAGATAGTCAAACAATCATTTAAAAATTTATTTTCCATCTTGTTATGAAGCCTTGTTTTAACTATCTTCATAACTGAGAAAGCATGCTATGTAGTTGCTGTAGATACAGGAAGAGTGAGAACAAGCCTAACTAATCTATCAATAAGTGGATAGATAGTGGTTTTTTTGGTTTCCGCCAATCATTGACATAATTTTTGAATGCCAGATAGTCCTTCAAACCCAGGATGCATAGGAATGTCGAGTTCGAAGTGCTAAAATTGCATTCTAAAAAGTAATATCTTTTACTCAGTGAAATCCCCTGGATAGAACTTCTTAGCAAGTTTGCAGATTTGATCAACGTTAAAATATCTAAAACCATCTCTTGGATTAAGAGCATAACTAAGAACAAGTAACTCCACTGTTCGTTCGTTAAATCTACTGTTTAGTTCCGGCAACTGATAATCAATTGTTGCAACAAACACATAAACTCGATAGTAATGCTCAACAGTAACTTCATTTTGTTGATTGCGATATTGACCACGCCTTACAATATATTGAGCATCCATATCAGGGATAGTAACTTCATGTTCTTTACAAAGTGCTTGGACTTTTGCAAAGAAACTTTCCCATTCCGAATCTCTGAAATTTTGTATAAGTATTTTTGTAGTTGACATAAGATGCATTGCATTCAAAATATCTTGAGATTGGCACTGCAAAGCTTGACAAAGGATTTGACAAAATTTCCATAAGTTCCTTCATAAGATGTAGAATGAAAATAAAATCAAAAGATAACGGCTGATTCCAAGCAAATTCAGCATCTCCACGTTAAGAATACGAAGCTCCTTCTTTAGAAATATTGCTCAAGACTAAGGAGGTAGCGTTGAACATCTTTAACATGCTAGAAATTGATGCCAAATGCAACCCAACGAGTGTCTCCAGCACGCTTTAAAGTGTTCCCTTGATTTTTCCCTCTCCCTGATTCAATTTCATTATTGGCAATCTTTATGGCAAGTTCAACAGCTTGAGCTTCTTTCAACTCATCATTACGTTTACTGGAAGTAGTAGCAATGTTTATGATGAAAACTAGATTGGAGAAGAATTGATGAACACAAGTAACTTCTCTAGAAGCAACAACCAAAGCAAGTTGAAGACGGTGAGCTAAGCAATGAATATAATAAGAATATGGACACTCATTACAAATCAAAGCTTGCAAGCACCTCTCATGTTGCTAGCTCCATCATATCCTTGTCCTCGAATATTTTACATAGGTAAATTATGTTGAGAGAGGACAGAAAAAATACATTCTTTCAAAGTCAAAGCAGTAGTATCTTTCACATGAACAAGGAAAAAGAAGCGTTCGCGTATAAACCCTTCTTTATCCACAAACCTCAAAACAAGGGACATTTACTCTCTTTTGGACTTATCACGAGCTTCATCAACAATGATGCAAAATTTTGCTTCTCCAATTGCTTCACAAATCTCTCTTTTAACTTTATTAGAGAACATAGAGAGAATTTCTTTCTGAATTTGCGATGATGTATATGAGGCATAATCAGGAGCATTATTCAAAACAACACTTGAGACTATTTCATTGTAGGAAGCCAATAACTTAATGAGTTCAAGAAAGTTACCTCGATTAAGGGAGTTAAGACTTTCATCATGTCCTCGGAAAGCACAAGCTTGAAATGTAAGCCATCGAATAACATCAATAGAAGCTTGAAGGTGCAATCGATTGATTTCAATCTCTGTGATAGTATGGTTTTCAATAAAAGACCCAATATATTGTGAAGCATTCATCAAATCATAACATGCTTGAACGACATTTTCGTGAACCGAATTAGGATTTCTTCCCACATGTTTAAGAAAAGCACAATTGACTTCGTTGTTAACTTTCTTCCATTTTCTAAAACCTCCATCAACAAATGTACTTGCTTCACGTTGTCCTTGTCCAGATGGGGTCTTGCAGAAAAGGTAGCATGGCAAACAATATGCACCATGAGTAGTTGGAGAATACTCTAACCATGAGGGAAATTGTGCAAACCAAGAATAATAGAAACAACGACCATCTAGTAAAGGATATTCATCAAGTTTTCAGTGATATGGACCAACTTTGATATAAGCTTAATGAATTTCATCTTGTTGGTTTATAGGATATTTCCAAATTTGTTTAAGTAAACCAGGATCACGAACCAGAGTTGTTATGCCGATATCAATTATTTCATGTTCATCTGAATCATATAATTCCATATGCTGAACAACAGGATGAGGAGTAGCAATTGTAGCATCAATATTCTCTGGAACCTCTTGAATGCGGTTAGAGGTAGAAGCTTCAGTTTGTGACATAAAATAAGAACGGATTGTCTTTGGTTTTCCCATGTCTACAAATTCCTAAAGTTAAATAATAATTTCAATTATAAATCACAAAATCACTATTGATTTGTACTTAGAAGCAAATACTAATTATTTAATAGCATAATAACAAACAAATAGAATATTCAGCAATGAATAATTTCAAAACAATTTCGAGTAAACCTCTTAAATTCAAGATTAGATTGAATAACGATATTAGAAATTTAGAAACATACCTTGTTTGTTGATATATTTTGAACAATGAACTTATTTGTAGGCCACCTGCTTGTTTAGTTTAGATAATTGAGATGAAAACAGTAGAGAAAAGACGAAAGAGTTTATTGATAGAGAAGGGGGAAAAAAAAGGGGGATGAAGTGTTAGAGCAGCCAAACAAGAGTTTTAATTTTCAAATTAAAAGAAGAGAAGTTTGTGACTTTTGGTTTGTCCATATATCTAATTTTGATTTTAAATTTTTTTAATAATTATTAAAAGATAAAGATAACCAAAAGTCACCTCTTATCAATTAAGAAGACAAAGAACTTCTTAATTTGAATCGATAAGTTACTTAATTAAAACTTTGATGACCTTAAAAACCGTAAAGAGCTGTAAGGTTAAAATTCAATTCCTTATAGAAAAAGATATTGTATATGAAATAAAAGCTCTTAACAACACTAATGTTAGATCCTATATCAATAGGATATGATATAGAGATCATCATATATCTACTTTTACTCTTTTAGCAATAAACGTTAAGTAATCATCTCAGTCCACACGAAGCTAAAAAGTAATCATTCTCATTAACTTTTAAGTTACCTAAATAAAACATAAACCAAAGCTACGCTGAGTATTTACGACTTTAGTTCACCTTCCATGGTTGCCAACCATTGTGAACTATGAGGACAAGAAATGGCATCCTAAAAAGAAATAGGATCTGAGTCTTCAACTAAATTGAATTCATGCTCCTCCAAGTAAACATAATAGCCTCAAAATTTAGAAGATTAAGTAGATTTAGGAATCCTTTCAGATCTTTTAGGTGGAACTATAACCACGTCTGGGACTTGAGTATCAATGCCAACCTGTTGAGGAATTTCAACTTTTACTTGTGGAGTCCTGTGTACTCTTAGTGTTATATAATTATGCACAAAAATTAATTTTGGATGTAATTTATGCATATAATGTTATATTATATGATTACTATGGTTAATTTTGTAATTGTGGTGCTAATTGAATATGTGGGAACAATCTTGGGGAATGTTATTGGACTATTTTCATTCATTTTGTGTAATTGTGAGCTCACCTATCGTAAGACCAATTATTACAAATTGCTGTTGTGATGATGTTATTAGGCATACATTAGATGCTATGTTAATGATGCATTTACCCTATCGGTTTGTCTTTATCAATATGGTTTCTAATCCTTTGTTTAATTCATCAAATTATTTCTTTGAGTTTTCAATATCCTATCAATATTAGCTTTAGGGCATAATTTAATGTTCTGGGTAATCTGTGTTATAATTCGGGACCCTTAGGCAGGATTGTAATTGCATGAGAACCTAGCTATGTTGTTTGCCCAATTTTTCTAGTTGTTAATACATTTGCTAAATCTCCCTGCATTGTATCAATTTCTAGCTTTGAATCAATTTTGCAATTGCATAAGAACCTAGCTGTGTTGTTTGCCCAATTTTGCTAGTTGTTGATACATTTGCTAAATCTCCCTGCATTGTATCAATTTCCAGCTTTGAATCAATTGGTATCAGAGCCAATTAACCCTAATTGTGACTACTGCTATTCTAAACCCTAATCAGCAAAAGCACATATAGTTCTCAATGTGGCGACTGTATTTAAGATTGACTAGTAGTAGGGACTCCTGTGCACTGTAAAACATGGGCCAAGCTTACCCATCATAGCAAGCCTATGAATACAGGTCCAATGACACGTTAAAGAGAGAATTAACAAGCCCAATTATCTTGACATCAAGTTTAATCAAATTAATCAGGGTTTGTACAAATTTATGTTTATTATGTTAGTCCACAAAATAATGACAAAATTCTATCATTCTCCCTCTTGGACAACATAACTAACATCAATGAATAACAGAAACATATCCCCAGATTAATATACAACAACATTTGGCCACACAATAGGATGTCAAAGTAGAGCCAAAATCTCTCAATCATAAGTCCAAAATAAGGTTACAAGTACCTCAACAATATAGAAATCATACCCGATAGGAGTACTAATAACATATATACAAGATACCCATACCTTGATGACCTAAACAGAATGTGTCATAAGGAAATGCACACAAAATGGTGATCCGTTTGTTCAATTCCAAACAAAATGGCTCAAGCATCCACCCAAGATGTCAATTGAGATTTAACAAAATATCTCATAACAACAAAATGAGACTGGGTACAAAATGTCTCCAAAAAAATGTCATATATATATATACAAACATTTAAATGTATCTGCGCAGTATATTAATAAAGTATATGGCAATAACAATAATAGCAACAATTATAATCAAAGTATCTAGACTGAATAACAAAATAGTCAAATACAATGTTGCTATCAAAAATTAACATAAAAGACAAACTCCCACTAATCCAAGGCATCGAAAGATCTAAATAGACCCATACGAGTTACATGACTCACAAAAGCCTTAACATTCAAGCCTTTGGTTAGAGGATCTGCTACCATAAGATCGGTGGGTGTATGCTCTATACGAGTTTGAAACTCCTTAACCTTCTCTCTAACAAACATATACTTTGTATCAAAATGTTTCGAACGCTCGGAGTTCTTACATATTTGAGAGAAGCCCACCACAGCAAAGTTATCACAATAAATGGTTAAAGGTCTGGAAACACTCTCCACAAGATGAAACTCAGAAATGAAATTTCTCAGCCATATTGCCTGTCGAGTTGCTTCATAACAGGCCACATACTCTGCCTCTATAGTTGAAGTTGCTGTAAGTGTTTGTTTAACACTTTTCCAAGATACAGCTCCTCCAGCAAGCATAAACATATATCCTAATGTGGATTTGTGATCATCAGGGCAGCCACCATAATCAAAATCAGAATAAGCTATCACCTCAAGGTGATTAGACATCTTGTAAGTGGGCATATGATCTTTAGTACCTTGTAGATACCTCAGAACTCGTTTCACAGCTTGCCAATGACCCACACCAGGGTTGCTTAAGTATCTCCCAAGTACACCAACAACAAAAGCAATATCAGGACGTGCATAAATTTGAGCATACATAAGACTGCCAACAAAAGACGCATATGGGACCTTTTCCATCTCTGACTTATCTTTATCATTTTGAGGACACTGGCTATTCGAGAGTTTTTCACCCTTTTGGATGGGTGCACTACAAGGATTACAAGTCTTCATATTGAATCTATTCAAGATCCTTTCAATATACCTTTTTTGAGATAAACCAAGAACACCACGAGATCTATCATGATGAATTTCAATGCCCAGAACAAAAGAAGCGTTGCCAAGATCTTTCATATCAAAATGAGCAACCAAAGCCATCACAATACGCAATGAATCTTTAGTAAAGACTGGGGAAAAAGTCTCATTATAGTCTATACCTTCCCTCTCGTTATACCCCTTTGCAACAAGTCTGGCTTTGATACCAATTGAAAGAAATTAAGACGAAATTACAGATTAATTTCATAATTAATCAACACACTTGATTAACCCTAAAATTGCAACATACTAGATTTAATAATTAGACGGATAAATAACTGGAAATTGTGGAACAATCGAATCAATTGTTAGTTCTCAATGGAGTGACTGTATTTAAGGTCGGCTAGCAGTAGGGCCTTCTGTGCACTGTAAAACATGGGCCAAGCTTACCCATCATAGCAAGCCCATGAACACAGGCCCGATGACACATTAAAGAGAAAATTAACAAACCCAATCATGTTGATATTAAATTAATCAAATTAATCAGGGTTTGTACAGATTTATGTTTATTATGCTAGTCCACAAAATAATGACAAAATTCTATCACAACCAACTTTATTTTATTATGCTAGTCCACAAAATAATGACAAAATTCTATCACAACCAACTTTATCAAATCCACCCTATATATGACATCCTATATATACATTCAAGGGTGGCGGTAGCCCCACGTTACCACCCCGGGCTACCACCACTGCTTATGTCTATAATTCTTAATCCTTATTTCAAGTTATTTACTATAAGAAATTATAAGAATGCTTGTGATATGATTATTGTTGATTTCTATATTAATTGGTCATTTAGGATTATTGCCGATCCCACCGAGTAGATATGTAAGGTAAAAACAGAATCCCTCGAAAAGAATATTGCATTGTGAAACAAAGATGGCCCATTAAGCATCATCTTCACTCTTTTTTCCACAAAATGCTATAAATTACACCCAGAAAAGGACATGTTACAAGTCTTTGTCTGCTAGTCATGAAAGCTTTATATAAAGTATACCATCCGTTAAATGGGAGTCTATTATATCTTTTTAATTTCCAGTGTGAAACGAAGACTTGAAAATTATCCGACTACCACATGCTTCAGCAGTTATATTCCACGGTCTTACATTAGCATGCTAACGCTAAAGGGACGTCTGGATTTCATCAGTTGACAAAGCCATGCATCCTACACGTGATGTTGAACATTATTCATATTCCTCAAGATATATACTGTAGCCATCGACTTCGGTCAAACATGGAAGCTTGAGGATTAAGTGAACATTAGTCCAAATAGGAATATGAATCATACCATATGGATAATGTATGTGCAGTGGTTTAACTAGTGGGTGGTTGGAAATTTAGCTTTTTGCATGCGCATTAATGAAATGGTTTTTATCTTCTCCAATAATTCAACAGTACTCGATGATCTCTCGGTGGATTCATAAGAATGGGACATTGATCTATTGCGTTATCATGCAGTGGCCGAGGATCCTGTCATGTTGCTTTTGAGTTTCTAGATTCGGTGACTTTGTCAGAGGAACTGGAGAAAAATAGAAACTAAAGCGTTTCTAAATGTTGAACTAACTAACCCAGTTAACATTATTGAACTTCTGTCTTGTATTTAGGAACATAACAGTTAATTAACGATACCAAATTACCAGTAGATAAATCCGTCAATTCAGGATGACTTAAGCTCTTATGTTTACATTACATGTTTCTCACTTGTTGTGCATACTCTTTTAACATAAAAATGAACAGATAGTTTTCCTAACAACTCGCCTTCATTTCAATTGGTCTTGTCTTCTTAAACCTTTCAAAATCAAGCAATCCGCATCATGTCTAAACAACTAAACAATGCAACTGTGTGCTTAATAATTGTCTTTTAATAACATATATTATGAGTTTGTCAGTACAATAGTTTACTCATATGATGCATCGATCAACCAATTCCCAAAATAGTCGACCAATGTTACTGTTACTAGTCATTATAATAAATATTTGACATTTCTAACAACTATTTAAGTTTTTTTTATTACAAAATAAATCACATATGAGTTTTAGAAACAAGGTTCGAAGTAAAAGAGAGTTTTTAAGAGCTATGAAAGGTTAGAATGTGTAAGAGGAGTTTTGGTGTTATATAATTATTGCAATTCGAGAAATTACTTAGAGTACACTTAGTGTGGGTTTCTCTTAACCTTAACAGGATTTGTCAATATTACTCTTTACACATGACAAAGATGATATTATATGGACGGCTGCTTTTCAATAACTAAAGGAAAAAATGGTGAATTCTCAAGTAGAGTTTGAGGAGTGGATGTTAGCTAAGGTTATTTGTCAAAAATATTATAAGTCAATTTCTTACTCTCTTTTATTATTCTTTTGTTCTTTTTGTAATCATTGTATGTGAATTTACCATAACTATTCATCAGTTTAGAAATAGAGAAGGAAAAGACACATTTTACCTCATTCTCTTGTGCCATTTTAGGACAAACAATTAATATAAGAGTGAGTCTCATTCATTGAATTTAGTTTCAAGCAAATTTTGAGTAATGGCATAATTAAAATATATTTTTATCCAAGCTAATATTTATTGTGTGTTTGCGGCCATATTAGTCAACTAATATGACACATTAGTTGAACAATATGTCGAATGATTGAACAATGTCCCATAATGATTGGCCAATGGTACTTTATTAGTCATTGTAACAATTGATTTTTTTTAACAACTATTTTAGGTTATTTTGAGTACAAATAAATCAAATATAAGTTGAAAGAAGAATATTGTACGTATCAAGGAACTTATAAGAGGCTAAAGAGTGCAAGAATGTGTTGCATAACTGGTCAGGTTGTCGAAGCCTCTAAAATAATTTTGATTCTTAAAACTTTTTGTAATAGTTATGGAACCAGGTCGAATCCCTAGAGAACTAAATACTAGTTTCCTAATTTCAAGTAATAAAATAAAAGGGAGATTTTGTTTAAGAAACTAATTAACTAAAATTGATACAAAAAATAAATTAAATCAACTGAATTTAAATACGAGAAAGTCAAGATTACTAAACTCCAATTCAATGAAAAGATCTCACCTAATTGTAACATTGATCATTGGTTTAAAAAGAATATTTTCATGATTCAAGTCATTAGTCTGAAACATATTAGGATAGTCATAATAAGTCTCAAATTGTCCGAAATTAATTGGTTCAAACCCAACATCTAAACCAAAACTTATTATTTGTTAACTGGTTGTGATATCATTCTATATCAAATAAATGATAGCAATAAGTTTCGTGAAAAAGACTAAACTCTATAGTAAATAATTGAGATAGCTGCAACTATTCAATTTAGTTTTCTTGTTTATCATAAGTTAAATATGAAAATTTATAAATAACCTATTTGTTACTCGTACCAATTTTTCATGTTAATTATGATTCATTGAATTCCTAGATAGTGATAGAATAATCAATATTAAATTAAAATTTCAGATTAATCAATTAATCATTCATGAAATATAAGAACTCAAAACAAGAAATACTTGAATTAAAACGTGAATAAAAGTTTGAAATACAAAATCTCACAAGATTACAATTAGAATATTAAATCCTCTTGAATTAGAAAGATTGAGTTTGCCACACATAGCTTTTGCTCCAATAATAAAAATAGAAGAAGGACAGAGAGTTGCTAAAAACGTAAGAGGAGAGAACCTTTTTCTGTTGTGAGGAATGTCCATTTATAAGGTTTTCTAGTCTAATCCTAATCTAACTCTAACTTGTAAAAATGTTTATCTAAAACAAATTTAAATGCAAACTCTTACATGACAGGGATAAAAAAAGTTTCCCAGTTAAATTCTAACTTTTCAAATGATCAACTTTACCCACTGCTTCAATCTCTTCACTTTATCCAAAATTTGTGGTTATCATTAATAGAGTCCCAATTTAATGTAATCTCCACTTTTCATCTTCTAAAACAAAATAAACATTAATTTCCATTTTTAAGCACCAAAATAAATCTAAAATAAAGAAGATAATATCAAATAATATAGCAAGATAAGATCTTATTAATAACATATATTGAGCCTTTGATTATAAGAGTAAATAAGGAAAAGAGTCTTCTAGTTGTATAATTATTGCAATTGAAAAAATTATTCAAGATACGTACTCTTTGAAAGGGTTCTCTTGACTTTAAACGAAATTTATAAAAGATTAGTCCTCTCGCATGATAAAGAAGATATTGAATTGTGAAACAAAGAAGATCTTATCACTAACATATATTGAGCCTTTGATTATAAGTGTAAATAAGGAAAAGAGTTTTTTTATTGTATAATTATTGCGACTGAAAAAATTATTCAGGGAACACTTTGTGAGGGTTCTCTTGACTTCAAACAAAATTTATAAAAGATTAGTCTTCTCACATGATAAAGAAGATATTGAATTGTGAAACAAAGACGATCTTATCAATAACATATATTGAGCCTTTCATTACAAGTGTTAATAAGGAAAAGAGATTTTTAATTGTATAATTATTGTGATTGAAAAAATTATTCAGGGAACACTTTGTCATGGTTCCCTTGACTTTAAACAAAATTTATAAAAGATTAGTCTTCTCGCATGACAAAGAAGATATTGAATTATGAAACAAAGACGATCTTGTCACTAACATATATTGAGCCTTTGATTATAAGTGTAAATAAGGAAAGATTTTTTTAATTGTATAATTATTGCGATTGAAAAAATTATTTAGGGAACACTTTGTGAGGGTTCTCTTGACTTTAAACAAAATTTATAAAAGATTGGTTTTCTCGCATGACAAAGAAGATATTGAATTGTGAAACAAAGACGATCTTTTCAATAACATATATTGAGCCTTTGATAATAAGTGTAAATAAGGAAAAGAGTTTTCTAGTTGTATAATTATTGCAATTGAAAAAATTATTTAGGGAACATTTTGTGATGGTTCTCTTGACTTTAAACAAAATTTATAAAAGATTAGTCTTCTCACGTGACAAAGAAGATATTGAATTGTGAAACAAAGATGATCTTATCAATAACATATATTGAGCCTTTGATAGTAAGTGTAAATAAGGAAAAGAGTTTTCTAGTTGTATAATTATTGCAATTGAAAAAATTATTTAGGGAACATTTTGTGATGGTTCTCTTGACTTTAAACAAAATTTATAAAAGATTAGTCTTCTCACGTGACAAAGAAGATATTGAATTGTGAAACAAAGATGATCTTATCAATAACATATATTGAGCCTTTGATAGTAAGTGTAAATAAGGAAAAGAGTTTTCTAGTTGTATAATTATTGCAATTGAAAAAATTATTTAGGAAACATTTTGTGAGGGTTCTCTTGACTTTAAACAAAATTTATAAAAGATTAGTCTTCTCACGTGACAAAGAAGATACTGAATTATGAAACAAAGATGATCTTATCAATAACATATATTGAGCCTTTGATAATAAGTGTAGAAAAGAGTTTTCTAGTTGTATAATTATTGCCATTGAAAAAATTATTTAGGGAACATTTTGTGAGGGTTCTCTTGACTTGAAACAAAATTTATAAAAGATTAGTCTTCTCACGTGACAAAGAAGATATTGAATTGTGAAACAAAGATGTCCCATTAAACATCATATTAACTTTTGTTTCACGAATAAAAGTAATGCAATATAAATTAAACCCAGAAAAGGAAATGTTACAAAAAGTCATTGTCTGCTGCTCATGAAAGCTTTACATAAAGAACTATCCGTTAAATGGGAATCTATTATATCTTTTTAATTTCAAGTGTACAAAAAAGACAGGAAAATTATCACTAAAATCCGTCAACCACATGCTTTAGCAATTATATAGTCCACGGTCTTACCTTAACATGCCGACGCTGATGGGCCATGCACCCTGCACCTGTGCATATTCATATTCGTCAACCTATATACTGTAGCCATCGACTTCAGTCCAACATGAAAGTTTGAGGATTAAGTCTGCATTATTCCAAATAGGAATATGAATTATATAATATGGATAATGTATGTGTGGTTTAACTAGTGGAAGGTTGGAAATTTAGCCTTTTGCATGCGTATTGAAATGGTTTTTATCTTCTCCAATAATTTCAACACTACTCAGTTGATGTTATTATGCAGTGACCGAGAGGATTCTGTCCTGTTTGTTTTTGGAAAATCTGATGTTGCTTTTGACTTTCTTGACTCTTGATTCAGTGACTTTGGCAGAGGAACTGGAGAAAAATAGAAGCTAGAGCCTTCCCCAAGTGTTGAACTAACTAACCCAGTTAGCATTATTAAACTTCTTTGTCTCTTGACGCATGTATTTAGGAACATAATTGACAATACCAATATATTAATCCGTGAATTCAGGACCTAAGCTCTTATGTTTATGTTTACATAGATGTTTCTTACTCATTTTGCATATTCTCTTAACAGAAAAACGAACAGATAGTTTTCCTAGCAACTTGCCTTCATTTGTCTTCTTAAACCTATCGTAAATAAGCAATCCGCATCATGTCTAAATAACTAATGAGCCATTTGGTTCCATTAATTTTTGTATTTTTATTGTGGTTTTTAGATTTTGTTTTCTGTTTTTAATTTTTATTGTTCTTTTAAATAAAAAAACTTGTTTAACATCTCAATATAGTTATATTTTTATCACTAATAATAATTATATATTATATAAAACTTAAAAATAAATTATCAAATTGGATTATTGAAAATAAATTTAATAATTATGACACAGCGGAACTAATTAGGTAGAGATTTTATGTTAATCTTGGAACCAAATCCAAGCTTAAAACTTAGGATTTAATCAACAAGAGATGACACACTCTCATTCAGAAAAATTTCCTACAGAAATTTTATTAAAGTAATATTTTCAGAGTCCTAAAACATCTGTGGATCCTTCCTTTTATACCCCTAACATGGTACATACGAGTCCTAATTCTAGTGTGAAAGGGATTGATTGAAATCCTTTTCTAAAGCTAACTTATTTTAGTTTTTTTGCTGGACAAGAAAACCTCCCTAACTAGGAAACTTAAAATAAACTAAAACAGAAACAAATCCTAATAGAATAGGTAAACAAACGCAAATCCTAATTGAATAGGTAAAACAAATTAAAAACAAATCCTAATAGGTATATAACAACAAAACAAATCCTTATGAGTTCAGTCCTGTATTACTCCCCTCCACTTGAAAAGAACTTGACCTTGAGTTGTCATTAGGATAGAGCTCTTCATCTCCATGAAAATCATAGATATTAGCGTCATTAAAAATCTTTGAAATTCCCTTCTCTTCAGGCAGATTGATAACATAAGCATTGTCGTTGATTTTATGTAGTAACTCATAAGGACCATATTTCTTTGGCTTCAACTTGTTGAAGGTTCTAATAGGGAATCTTTCTTTCCTTAAGAAAATCATTACTTTGTCACCTTCTTAGAAAGTTTTAGACTTCTTGTGTTTGTTAGCTTGTTCTTATATTTGGCATTAGTTCTTTCAAGTCTCTCTCGAGCCTCCTCTTGCATAGTCTTCACTTGTTTGGCCATATTTTCAGCTGCTATGCTTAAGTTTGGTAACTTGGGAAGTTTTATCAGATTAGCGTTACTCTTTGGAACTTTCAAGTATACTAAGGAAAATGGTGATCTACCAACAACACTATGGACAACACTATTGTAGGCAAACTCAGCTTGAGTTAGAGCTAAATCCCATTGCTTAGGCTTGTCTTCACAAATAGTCCTTAATAAATTTCCAAGAGTCCTATTAAGTGACTCAGTCTAACCACCTATTTGTGGATGAGCAGTGCTACTAAAGTTTAAAGAAGTATCAAACTTCCTCCACAAAGTTCTCCAAAAGTGACTAAGCGACTTTGAATCTTGAACAGATGTAATGGATTTAGGAATTTCATACAATCTTACCACTTCTTTAAAGAATAGTCTAGCCACATTAGATGCATTGGTAGTCTTCTTCCAGGCAATGAAATGCGTCATCTTGGAAAATCTATCAACCACTTCAAAAATAGAATCAACTTCCCTTTGTGTTCTAGGTAATCTAAAGACAAAGTTCATAGACAAGTCCTCCCAAATATCTTCCAGGATAGGGAGTGGCATATACAAACTAGTATTCTGGGATCTTCCTTTAGCAGTGTGACAAACATAGCACCTTGTCATAAAGTTTCTAACATCTTTCTTCAATAGAACTTTTCTTCAGGACTAGTAATGATATTGTCCCTTCCCATGTGACTGGTTAATCCTCCACTATGCACATCACGAATCAACTTTTCTCTAAGAGAAGTATGAGGAACACAAAGTTGGTTATCATGGAAAAGAAAACCATCAGTAATATGGAACTCACCAGCAGGCTACTTCTAAATACACTTTAACCATATGTCCTTGAAGTCTTCATCATCCTCATAAAGCTCCTTTAAAACTTCAAATTCAACTACCTCTTGGGACACAGTAGAAAGCAATACTGTCCTCCTACTAAGTGCATCAGCCACCTTGTTAGTCACACCAGATTTATGTTTAATAATAGAAACTTCTGTAAGAAACTAATCCATCTGGCATGCATATTACTCAAGTGCTTTTGACTGTTCAAAAATTTTAAAGCTTGATGATCAGTGTAAAAAATAAACTATCTTTGAATCTGATAATGTTCCCAATGTTTTAATGTTCCCACAACTGCATAAAATTCCTAATCATAGGTACTCCATCTTTTCCTTGTATTGTTAAACTTCTCACTAAGGAAAACTACAGGTCGGCCTTCTTGAGATAAAACAGCTCCAATGCCTACTCCATGTGCATCACATTCAACCTCAAAAAGTTATCAAAGTCCGGTAAGGCTAAGATAGGAGCAATGCTGAGTTTTTCCTTAATCAAAGCAAAACTTTTATCAGCTTCATCAGTCCAACCAAACTTTCCCTTCTTCTGGCATTTTATGATAGGGGCCATAGTTGAACTGAAGTTTCTAATGAACCTCCTGTAGAAAGTAGCTAGCCCATGGAAAGATCGAACCTCACTAACATTCTTATGGGCAGGCCATTCATGAATTGCCTTCACCTTTTCTTCAACCATATGAATTCCGTCATAACTAACCACATACCCTAAGAATAATAACTTGCTAGTTAAGAAACTACATTTCTTCAAGTTCAGATAAAGTTTATTATGTTGTAAAATAGACAAGACTCTCCTTAAATGTTCTAGATGCTCTTCAACTGTTCTGCTATAGACAAAGATATCATCAAAATAAACAACCATGAACTTTCCTTTAAAAGGTCTAAGCACTTGGTTCATGAGTCTCATAAAAGTGCTAGGGGCATTGGACAACCCAAAGGGCATGACTAGCCACTTATACAACCCCTTTTCATTTTAAATGCAGTCTTCCAGTCATCCCCATATCTGATCCGTATTTGGTGATAACCACTTTTCAAGTCAAGTTTAGAGAATACCTGAGAACCACAGAGTTAATCAAGCATGCCATCCAATCTAGGAATCGGAAATCGATATCACACGGTGATTTTGTTAATGGCTCTACTATCAATACACATTCTCCACGATCCATCCTTCTTGGGTGTCAAAAGTGCAGGAAATGCCCAAGGATTGATGCTTTCTCAGATCAAGTCCTTTTTCATTAATTCTTCCACTTGTTCTCTTAGAATATCAGGTTTTTTAGGGTTCATTCTATAATGGGGTAGATTAGGAAGCTTAGCTCCAGGTACTAGATCAATGTGATGTTGAATATCTCTCATAGGAGGCAATTCATTAGGTAATTCGGATTGGACCAGATATGAAAACTCCTCCAAAAGCTACTAGATCAAATGAGAATTAGCTCCATTCTCCTCCTCTTTCTCCTCCAATAGTTGGTTCTTTATCCCTAAGACATAAACCTCTCGAGTTGCATTAACTTCCTTCTCAAAATCTTGCCCACTAAGGGTCAACAATGTCTTTCCCTCCGCTTTAAAAGTCTTTGGCCTATCAAAGGTTGCATTTGTGGGTAACATGGTCACTTTCTTGCCCTTCCATTGCAATGAGACAGTGTTATCTCTTTCCCTGTAAGTAATATCCATGTCAAATTGCCATAGCCTTCCTAGGAGTATGTGACTAACATTCAAGTGCACCACATCATAGTAAACAGTGACCTTGTAAGACTTTCCTATAGAAATAGGAACTTGACACACTTCAGTTACTCTCAAGCCTAGCCCATCAGTAAGCCATCCAATGGTGTAGGGATGAGGATGGTTCCTGTAGGAAGCTTCATGTGAACCACCATCTTTCTTGCCACTAAATTTTTATCACTGCAATTGTCTACAATCAAGTTGCACGCCTTACCATTAACAATATAGAAGGATCTAAAAATGTTTCTCCTTTATGGTGGCTCCTCGGTTCTAGATGAACAAAGTATCTTCCTTACCACTAGACTAACTCTGTCCTTGGCAACTTCTTCAGCAAACGCCTCTTCTTCTCCCTCTTCCAAATCTTCTTCACCTTCAATAAGGTAGTCTCCTTTTTCAGCAACGTTGACCATCTTTCTCTCAAAACAATTATTAGAGATATGTCTAGGTTTTGACATTTATAACACATGTCTATGTTTGGTGGTGTATATGGGTTGGAACCCTTAGGAACTCCTCTACTGCTGTTGCTACATGTCCTTCAAAAGGCTTCCTTTTGTCCACTCTTAGAACATTAGGGGCATTATTGATTGTCAATGTTTCAGCTAATACTTTCCCTTTCCTACCACTTCATTTGGAATTTGTTGGGTTGTTCTCCTAGGGTAACAAACCTCTTGGGTGCCTTTTCCTTCTTTTCAGCTTTCAAGGACAATTGATAGGCCTCCTCTATGTTCCAAATAGTGTGCATTCCAAGCCTTTCACTTATGGATGATCTTAATCCTCTAAGATACCTTGAAACTTACTGCATGTCGGATTCTTCAAGATTATTACGTACTGCCAGCCTCAAGAACTCAGAATGATACTCCTCCACACTCCTAAAACCTTGGACACAACTTTGATAAAGATCAAATAAGTGCAACTCATAATCAGGGGGTAAAAATATAAGAAAAAGGGTTTGTTTCAATTTCCTCCAATATCTGATTGTTGGTTTTCTGTTCCTCTCCTCATTCTTTTGAAGATTACTCCACCAAACTTTAGCACCCCTTGTTAATTTATAGCCCACAATTCTCACTAGTATATCATCTGTGACTTCCATCATCTCTTGAAAACTCTCGACCTCATCAATCCAATCAAGAAAGTCTTCAATGCTTAGATTTTCACTAAAGTAAGGGACTTCAACTTTAATCTTGTAATCATCTTTACCCCTTTGACCTCTTTTTGATTGGTCTTGTTCTAGAATTTTTTCATCCGAACTATCTTCCATGAGAGGCATCTGATTATGATCGTGAGCTCTCTTATTTTCTACAATCCTTGGAAGATCAGCTCTGCCAATTTGTTAGGGTTGAGGTAAACTTCTGCCTTGAGCTCCATTAAGTGGTATTCCTCCATTATTGGCTTGATTAAGGCCCATAATGGTTAGAAGTTGATCCATACGAGTCGCTAATCCATTAATAGCCTCCAAAACTTTATCAAATCTTTGGTTATCTCCTTAATTAGCCATGTATACTAGTTGGTCAAAACTAAAAATGTTTAGTTCAATTTTTCTAGGTTTTGGATCGATTTTCTAGTTTTTGGGTGAATTTCTGGGTTGGTAGGACTGGAAGATGGGCAAGAGGGTGTGAAATAGAAACAAAAATGATGAAAGGCACAAGGAAAGAAATCTAGGGAAAAGTGGATTTTAAAGCTCTGATACCAATTGACACAACGGAAGTAGTTAGGTAGAGATTTTAAGTTAATCTAAGAACCAAGTCCAAGCATAAAACTTAGTATTTAATCAACAAGAGAAGACACACTCTCTTAGAAAAATTTCCTACAGAAACTTTATTACAGTAATGTTTTCGGGGTCCTAAAACATCTATAGACCTCTTTTTTATATCCCTAATATGGTACATAAGAGTCCTAATTCTAGTGTGAAAAGGATTGATTGAAATCCTTTTCTAAAGCTAACTTATTTTAGTTTTCTTGTTGGACAAGAAAACCTACCTAACTAGGAAACTTAAAATAAACTAAAACAGAAACAAATCCTAATAGAATAGGTAAACAGAAACAAATCCTAATGAAATAGGTAAACGAAGACAAATCCTAATAAGTATGTAACAACAAAACAAATCCTTATGAGTTCAGTACCGTATTAAATTATTAAAACTTAAAAAATAAATTATTAAATTTATTTTGAATATTTTAATAATTATTAAATTTATTTTCAATAAGTCAGTTAGCATGTCGTTGACACCTCTCTTTAAGCTATGTAAGCATGCTTGTCCTTCAACAGAAAAGGAGAAAGATTGTATATCTTTTGTTCTAAACTCATATACAGTTGAGTCTCTGAAGTATGCTATGGAGTGTACAAGGCCAGATATTGCACAGGCTGTTGGGTTAGTAAGTACATTCTAGTCTAACCCAGGAAAGGTTCATTGAAAAACAATGAAGTGGATTTTGAGATACTTGAGAGGTGTTTCAAAATAAAGGTTGTGCTTTATTGATGGGGAGTCAAGTCTAGCAGGTTATACAAACGTAGCCATGGCTAGAGATCTTGATGGAAGAAAATTTACTTAACTATTCTGTTTAAGTTTACAGGGGAGCCATTTTATGACAATTAAAGCTACAAAAGTGTGCAGCTCTATTTACGATAGAAGCAAAGTATGTAGCTACAGTGGAAGCTAGTAAGAAGATGTTTTGGTTGAAAAGATTTCTTTAAGAGTTAGATGTGAAGCAACAAGATAATATAGTGTTTTATTATAGTCAAAGTGGGATTTACTTAACCAAAAACATTATGCATCATTTTCCCACAAAGCATATAGATGTTATATATCATTGATTAAGGTCTATGATTGAGGAGCAATAATTGATGTTGAAGAAGATTCATACGAACTTGAATGGTCTTAATATTGACTTCTAAGGATACATTGGTAGACTCTTAAATTAGAATCATTTATTGAGAAGAGATTATTTTTGTAACCTAATATTTGAATTATGGTGAGATACATATTACCCTATATACCATATAGCTATCTTTTGAATATGAAGAAAATAAAAAACTTTCACAAAGTATTAGAATATATTTCGTACATAAATATTTGTGTGAAAGTATGATTGTAATTTGAATAAGAATTTCAAAATTAAAGATGAGTTTACATATAATAAATACAATTGATTTGAGCAAGAAGATTTAGTGCACATTTACAAATGACAAATAAGATATAAATTTATAGTTAGACTGTAAATTTAATCGAGTGAGATGTTCAATTTACTAATGGTGATTAGACTACTTTCAAAGAAATATGTTTGGTAGGGAGGGATGTATTAAAAAAAGACTTAATACAAAGCTTCCATCAAAAAATACACAAAAGATTATAGTTGTTTATATACAAAAGATAATTCATATCCTAATGCCTTAACCTCTAGGTTCAAAGATGGATAATCTTATATATAAATTATTCTTCTCTTACATATGAAAAAATAATAAAATTTTACATGGCCTTATAATGGAATTTAAAAGATAATGATTGGGTAAAAATAAGTTTAGAATTTCAATAAGAAGTTAAAATTAAATATGTGCATACAAAAATAGTTGTAATTGACTTGAACAAGATGTTTATGTAAATTGTAGCCATAAATGGTGTCATATAAGGTTATATTCACACTAGAGGCTTGGTTAATTGAAATGATTGAATTGTTAACGATATTTGAATGGCTTAAAAAGATTTTGAAAAAAGCAAGAATATGCAATGTGAAAGGAGGCTTTTAAAAAAGCTTATTACATTTCCCCATAACAAAAATAAATAAATGATTAGAGTGGTTTAAATACATAGGAAAAGGATTCAACTTAATGTTTTAAAGTTTTTGATTGAGCAAGATTTCCTATGTATATAAAGCATTCCTCTCTATGATATAAACATAACAAAATTTTACATATACAATGTTGACTTCATAAACTTATATCCAAGTAAAGTACAACTGTGATTTAACCAAGAGATTCTAATATAATATATACTTATAAACAATAAGAATTATTAAATCTTCTCACAAATGGTGAGTAAGGTTTAAGATTATAGTCAAACTAAAGATTTAGTCATGTGAGATTCTTATTTTTGCTAAATGGTGCTCAAATGACTTCAGAAAATATTTACTGAAAAGTAAAATGTATTATGTTGGGGATTCCATGGATTCATGCATCACATGCATGAAAATGCAGCAGAAGTGTTGGAATCTAAATTCCAATCACAAGACAACCCTGAAAATCCAAAAACAAACACGCATGCATAGATAGATCAGAAGAACATGAAATTCAAACACTTGTACCTTTTGATTCTCCTCATTTCTTGATTCTTCTAGTTATTTGGGTTGTTACAAATACCAAACCTTTCCTTAATTACCCAAGAACATGCAAAGATGAAGAAGAAACAATGTGTAAGGGTGGTTTGAGCACCAAACTAGAAGAGTTCAAGTAGACGATCAAATATAGAGAAAGATTAAGACTATGTTGCATGCACTTTGATTCAGGTAACAATTGCATTAATTGCATGAAGAAGACTCAAGACACTTCTCTCTCACTCTAGAACACTTCTAGACCCCCTATCCTCTCTTACTTGAGTGTATAAGAGCTTAGTTAGACCTTCTGCACATATGTGAAGAACTCACATATGAACATCTGTTGAGGCTTTGGTCGTAGCCTATAAGCCAAGATCATAGCCCACTTAATTGATAGCCTCACCTTCGGTCACGATCGTGGCCACCTTCTTAAAACCAGTCATACACACTTTGTTTTTTATCTAATCTTTTATGCATGTAACCCTTAGGTTTTCGATTATTTTAGGCACTTGAATCAACTCTCAATTCGAGCAAATGATGGATGGTTTCATGCCATTTAAATTAAATGAATGGTTTCATGCCATTTAAATTAACTCTTAATTCAAGCAAATCATCAAGGGACGATGCCAATTTACCGAAATTTAAGTCGATTAACACACGAACTCTTTAATAGTTAATTATTCGACTTACAAACCTTTCTATAGACAATTACCATGTAATTCGTCCCTTCACCATTCTATACCCTACTTGATTTAGAGTATGGGCTATATGTCAACTCCCACTAGACTGACTACGTCACATCTAGTCTAAGCGATGTTAGTTATTGTCCTAAGATCCCATTACCCCATGTGTCATTGAAGACTCTTTTCATGACACATAATTGCTCTGGCTAGAGACTCCTGAGTAATGACCTCAACAAGAGGTCGTGGGTATAATCTCCTTTTATTAGGATTGGTGAATCCTTTATTGGCTACCTAATTACCTTCAAATACCAATAGTTGTACCCAATTAGTACCCTAAGAGTGGCCTCGTCTTGATGGTAACAAGGAATGATGCCAAAACACAGGATTAGTATCCCAGATATCCTTGAGTACCTCAAGTCTAAGGATATTCTCACCATTGCTATGATGAGATTAATCATTGATATTTGATAGACCATCCATATGATAATCTCATAGCAGGTCATTTGATGTACTAACTACTCTTAGTACGCATCCACATGATAACTCTAAACATCTCATACTTAACAGTTTTTGAGATCCACTGCTTAATCAAATTAAGGAGTATAACATGTGTTAGTCTATCTGGATTAATAATGTCTTGTCTTATTAATCCTATGAATAAGGAATATTTAGATACTAACATAATTGCACACGATAGGAATCTCGTTATTATGATCTTATCATAATTTCCTTCATGCTATGTTTTGTATCATGGATTTCATTAATTCGATTCAAGATCAACATCAATTCATATACAAACGAACATCAAATTAATGAAAAATTTGCCTTTTTGTTATTAATCAAATTAAAGTTTGTACAAAAGTGCTAAAGTTGATTGCTTTTAGAGCACTACTCTAACATCATCTTATATATAAGAAAACAAATATTACAGAAAGATTGACACATGTTCTATAGTAAGAATAAATAAAGGAGTAGAGTGATTTATTTATTAAAAAATTAAACCTATTTTCTTAAAATTCTAAGTTGAAATGTAAATCTGTTGGACCCCGATTTTTAAGTGGAATTTAGAAATATTAAATGAACTTGAATGAGTGTTATTATGTATATGTTT
>JAOSBN010000002.1:38496368-38512988 GCA_027563595.1 Erythroxylum suave
TTTGTCTTTCGAACCTTTCGATTCGCTTCCGCTTCGCTTTCGATTTGTTTTAGTTCGAATGAACCATTTGTTCCGCTGCTGATTCGATTCGCTTTCGATTCGTCCTTGTTTCGAAATTTCGGTTGGGGTCCGGTTCCCGGATCGGGTCCCAACAAAATCCCTTATATTTAAACTATTAGTTTCCAAACATGAAGAAAAATAAAATTCTGCACCTTATAATGATGATAATGAGAAGGTTTGACATAAAATTATATGGGCATAATAGACCAAAAGAGGTTCTTGCTTATAATTAATGATAGCAAAATATCTTACTACTAATATTTTTATCTTTAGTAATATTAATAAGTCAATATATAAAAGAGCAACTTCAATGAAAGGGTAAAATGAAGAAAGGAGCCAATTGAACTAACTAATCAATAAAAAAATAGAGAAAATAAGCAAAGTGGAGCACATATACAATTCAATTGAAGAACCAAGAATAAGAAGGAATCATATATATCAAGATTTAATTAAATTATTATAAATGTTATCATAACTCTATTTTGGTCTTGCCAATGAATTAAAGTCTAAATCATTGTATGATTATTTGTACTTATCATAATCAAGAGAAATTTCAGGAAGATTTTAAATAAAACCTTCTTGATGTGTTAAATACTTTAAGAACTTTTGAAAAAGTTTAGGTTAATATTTTTATCAAAGTAATATGTTTTAAATTTTGAAAAAAAACATGAAAAGTTTTAAAAAAGATTCAAGAAGTTTTGTCGATCAAAGTGATGATTTTATGGGCCAATGTTAGGGTTTAGATAGAATTGTTGACCAATGTAATTGTGTTGTCAATCATTGTCTTTTAATAACATATATTTTGAGTTTGTTGGTATATTAGTTAACCAATATGATACATTGATTGATTGATTCCTCGAAATGGTCGACCAATGCTATTGTTACTAGTCATTATAATAATTAATTTTTATTTCTAACAACTATTTAAAGTTATTTGAGTATAAAAGAAACCACATCTAAGTTTTAGAAAGAAGGTCAGGAATACTAGAGAATTTTTAAGAGGGTTTAGAGGTTAGAGAGTGTAAGAGGAGTTTTCGTGTTTTATAATTATTGCCATTGAAGAAATTACTTAAGAGTACACTTTGTGAGGGTTCCTCTTGACATTAAACAAGATTTGTAAAAGGTCACTCTTTACTTAAGAAGATATTGTCTGAAGGGTTGTTCTTCACTCACTAAAAGAAAAACTTAGTGCTCAAGTAGAGTTTGAGGAGTGGATGTGGGCCAAGGTTTTTTGTCAAAAAAATTATAAGTCAAATTTGTCTCTCTTTTCTTACTCTCTTTTATTATTCTTTTGGTCTTTTGTAATTATTGTATGTGAATTTACCATAAATATTTATTAGTTTAGAAATAGAGAAAAAAAGACCACACACAATTCACCTCCTTCTCTTGTGTCATTTGAGGATGAACATTTAATATCAAAGCGGGTCTCTTTCATTGAATTTAGTTTCGAGAAAATATTTTGAATAATGGAATAAATTGATTCTATTTTTATTCAATATGATATTTAACGTGCGCTTATGACCATATTATTAACTAATATGACACGTTATTTGAACAATATGTTGAATGATTGAACAATGTCTTAGAATGATCGATCAATGATACTTTATTAGTCATTGTAATAATTAAAGTTTGTATTTAACAACTATTTTAGGTTTTTTGAGTATAAATAAATCACATATAATCTACAAGAAGAATATTGTGTGTATAAAATAAATTATAAGACTCTTTAGATGCTAAAGAGTGTTACATAACATATATTGAGCTTTTGTTGATTAGTGTAAATAAGGGAACGATTTTTTTAGTTGTATAATTACCGCAATTGGAAAAATTACCGATGGCACTTTTTATGAGGGTTTATTTTTACATTAAACAAAATTTATAAAGAATTAGCCTTCTTACATGATAGATAAGATATTGTAGGCGAGATTGCTCCTTACCTATTAAAGAAAGAAGATAATGAATTTTCAATTAGAGCTTAGAGAATTGAGTACCAATTGTTATTTGACTGAACTATTTTAAATTATTTTTGTATCTATTTATCTACTCTCTTTTATTATTTTAATGTTTATTTTATAACTATTCCATATCATAATCATTCATTATTTTAAAATAGGAAAAAAAAGTGAACACACATATTTTACCCCTCTTGTGTGAAAAAAGTGAACACACATATTTTACCCCTCTTGTGTGCCATCCAGTGACTAACAAGATATAAAGGAGATTGTAGTTATCATAATTTTTATTTTTTATATATGTAATTTCTTTACTTTAAGAGTACAAATGATAAAGTAATAAAAATTATCATCCCTTAGTGAAACAAGATAATATTTAAGTGATTACAACTAACTCTGAAAGTGTAAAATATAATCAATTAGAGCCAATCCAAAGAAATTATGGATGCCTCCTACTCTAATCATAAAAATTTTTCTACAAAGGAGACATGATCACTTGTTCCGGTTATTTTGTTCATATCATATTTTATGTACAATAACATAATTTTAACTATAAAATGATGTCGTATTGTGCATAAAATATATTAGGAACAAAATAATCGAAACAAATGATCTGAACTTTGTTAAAAGACAGGAAGTCGTTCCTAGAGAATACATAGAAAAAAATCTCTAGAAAATGAAAGAGCCTTAAACTATTTACTCTATATTACTTTTTTTTTTTGAAATACAACGGAAAACAGAGAGTGCTAATAACGTCGATAGAGACAACCTTGCAAGTCACAGTACATAAGGTTGGTAATAGCTCTTGACGGTTCCTCAAGAATGTGTAAGCCGGAGTTAGCAACAGTCGCTAATGCAGCCAGACGATCCGCACACTGGTTCTTCTCGCGGTAGATGTAGGAGAGAGTCACCTCCTAGGGTCGGGATAGTAAAGACCGAACACTTGCAATCAGGGAGTTAAAATCAGTTAGCGCAAGATGCGGAGAAGATAGAATATTGATAACCTCCAGGGAGTCCACTTCGACGGTGATGCGTCGATAGTCGCGCGCCCAAGCTAGCGTCAGTCCCAAGTGTACTCCCCACAATTCTGCCGTCAGTGGGGACCCTCCTGGAAGCTTGTGGAGAAACCCGCCTTGGCACTAGCCTAGGTGATCGCGGAGTAAGCCCCCAGCACTGATGAAATTATGGGTTGTTGGAGCGGTTCCATCAGTGTTGAGTTTGATCCATCCCTCGTGGGGTCTACTCCAGCCAACCCATTGGCCCTGCTGTCGTGTCTGCTGAGAAAAGACTTTAGATTCAATTGTGTGCGCACGCTCGATCCATTGGACATACTCCCAAATGATCTGTATGTCGTTAGTTGGCTAAGCAAATCCCTCCTCAAACAGGCTTTTATTTCGCCAGTGTCAAAGGAACCAGCAAATTACACCATAGATACGAGTCCACCCGGACTGGTTGACCTGGTCGGGTTTAAACAAGCTATGTAAACAAGTGAAGCTACTATCCTAGAAGATTGGATTCTTGTTCCGTGCACAAAAGAACTATTTACTAAGGAAGTAAAGGGGATCAGATCTCCTCTTTCGGTTATGGCACTTTTATCATATTCTATTAAATCTCATCCACACATTTACGTAGACTCTACATAAAAATATAGATAAAATTTAATAAAATAAAGTTAGAATAGAACAACTGAAATAGAAAATTTGACGTAGAAGTAAAGAGATCATAAACTCTTTTCTGAGTGAATTAAATCATAAGTTTATGGTTGCATAATTTGGGAAAATCCGACATCAAAACCGCCACGGGAGCAGTGACAGGATCATGAGATCACCTTTTCCTAAGTATAGATTTGTTAGAACTGTAATGCCTTGTACTTTGACATATGACTTAACCATAATGTCTAAAGAATATAGCTCCACGAAGGTGGGTCACGTACTTCTAGAAGTGTATGTCCCACGAATTCACTTTTTCACTCTGGGCCAGGGTATGTTACGTCCTTTTTTCTCACCAAACCATGCAACTCACTGCTTCTAACTTTAGTTTTCACGAGTTCTTCAGACAAAACGTTGACCAAAATGCGCAAATCATGGTGGTAGTCGAGAAATGTGAAGCATTCTGGAGGCCGTTGATCTCGTTGGTGCAATCCTAGTATAATTTGACTGATTCAATCCTAGTATAATTTGACTGATTCAATTCTTGTATAATTTGACCAATTAAGTTTATCAAAAAAGTCGTGTATATATACATATAACCGAGTTAGTATATGGACCGTTCTAGTAAATAAAATATTAAAATATTACTATTATTAAAGAAGAAATGATAAAAAATATATTTCATATCTTAACTTTTACGACAAAATATAACTTGAACTTTAACGTTTTGAAACGTTTAAAATGAGTCATAACGTGTTTAAGACATTTAAAACAAACCCTAAATAATTAGAAATTTTAACATAGTTAATTTCGTGACAGTTAAATGTCATTTCAATACTGACATGATATTATTTATATATTTTAAAATAAAATGTAAGTTTTATTGCCGCTTAATTAATTTTTAAAATTAATCAATAAATAGATCTCACTGGCGTGTGGATTATACATTTCATACAATTGGTTCTATTTATCAAGCCCATATGTATATATTTTAGATTATGAGTATCATTGGTACGAGACATAAGTCATCATTTTTTATTAAAGAATAAAAAATAATTTCCCGTCGGCTTTAACGTAGTGTTTAACTAACAGGGAGTTAACCTAGTTAAATTTTCCATCTACTTATGTCTGTTTTAAATGTTTTGAAAACATTAAGGTTTAATCTAAATGCTTCCAAACATTAAAGTATGTTTTATATTTTGTTATAAACTTTGAAGTTCAAAATGCATTTTTAGCTAAGAAGATATCAAAATAAAGGGTTATTTATTGTAAAATGTTTGTTTATGAAGACCTAAAAATGGAATCACAAGCAAAGAATGAAAATAATACCGTTTAATACCGTTGAAGTGAAACATTCTTCACAATTAAAAATGTTTCCACGCCACTATTTAATTAATCATTCACTTATGCACCCCTTACCTTGCCATTAAAGCAGTTCTAGTTGATCACCAACCAATGGTATTTATCAATTTCCAAGACGTGTACAAGAGCTACAAAGCATACTTCACCTTACATTTTATGTTACTTGCACATAAAATAATTATAAACAAGAGTTAACCTCGTCTTATCTTAATGTCATTCTCTTTGTTGTATATGGCGTACCGTAGTCACTAATCACAACAATCTACAAGAATTACCTGGATGATATTGTTGGAAATTCATAAGTGGAGTAATGTTGCTTTAGAAAGAGACATAAAGATAAAAGTGAGTTATCTATAAAAATAGAACTCATAATTCAATATCTTAAGATTTTAAGTTGATATATGATGTGGTACTTGTTTACTAGTTTACTTGGATTCCGTCTAATTTCTCCCGAACTTCAAGATCCAAGATGTTTACAAGAGCTTCAAGGCATACTTCAGCTTACATTTTATGTCACTTGCACAGAAAATAATTATAAACAAGAGTTAATCTCGTCCTATCTTAATGTCACTCTCTTTGTTGTATATGGCGTACCATAATCAGTAATCACAACAATCTACAAGAATTACCCAGATAATATTGCCGGAAATTTATAAGTGGAGTAATCTTGCTTCGAAAAAAAACATAAGAATGAAGTGAGTTATCTACAACTCATAATTCAATACCTTAAAGTTTTGAGTTGATATATAATGCCCTGCTTATATATTGATTTACTTGGATTCTGTCTAATTTCTCCCGAGCCTCGTTAAAACCCCTCAAATACGAGTACAAGATAAGGCTTGGTATAGTATTGTTGGCAAGTTCTTCATATTTACTACGTTTGGATTGGATTCATATTTTGTAGATTTAGTAGAATCTTTATTCACTCACATATTTTGGGCTGCTAGCAAAAGCAAGAAAAATTTATTCCCTAAATGTTGGAAATAGTCAACTCAAAAACACTGCATATCCATTAGTCAATAAAGGCAGAAACAGGACATTAATTAGTAAAGAAAAAAAGGGCAATCATGGCTTTCTGTTTATTCGGTGGGCAGTTGAAGAAGACTTCAATGTCATAAATTTCTGTGGTAGCTCCCGAGGAAATGGATTCACTTATCCCCTGCAAGTAACGAAATTGGGAGATGAAAAGGGTCACTATCCAAAAGAGATGACTTCTGCTACAGTTCTCTAACTTTTTGTTGTCAAAACTTAATACTGTATCCGTCGCTTTTGGATACTTCAAGCCCCCATAAATAGGACACTCTGTCTTGGTTTTTTGCAAGCGGAGAAAAAGAAACAGAACACTGTTTGGGTTCCATCCTTTGCTCATCGCAGTTGTCCTCACTTGGAGTTTTTCCTTGCTAAATTCTGTAAGGGATGGGCGAGATCTCACCGACCAACGGTAATCATGAAGTTCGTTTGGCTGTGAAGGAAGATAATAACCGTCCCGTCTTGACATCCAAGGACTCGTTCTTGAGCTTCTCGGTGCCTTTTGCCCAGAAGGTTACTAGCACTGGCCAATGTTTTTCTTGTTATCTTTTTCGTTTAAGCTTTCTGCTTTCTGCATCAAATTTTGGTATCAAAGGTCGGTCTTTTTTGTATACACGTTTCATATGATTTTGAGATCATGTTTTTTCTCCTAAAGTTCATGTCCAAATATGAAACTTTCAACTAGTTTCTTTGATGGATCACCAAACCAACTCGTTCTTCATTTGTAGTTGAAGATCATTACAGAATTCTGTTCTTTAGTGATTTGAGTACTTTTTGGGATCTGCTGTATCGAAACATAGTGATTGACGAAATCGATGTTAATGAATATTGATGTGCAGTTGATAGCCGAGTTGTTTGGTACATACTTCCTCATATTTGCCGGATGTACGGCGGTGTCTGTGAATCAGAACTTTAACAAGGTGGTGACGCTACCAGGAATAGCAATAGTATGGGGATTAGCTGTGATGGTTCTGGTTTACTCCGTTGGTCACATCTCCGGTGCCCATTTTAACCCTGCTGTCACTCTTGCTTTCGCCACCTGCAAGAGATTCCCATGGAAAGAGGTGAGAACTGATGACATCGACCTTGTTGAAAAAACCCAGGTGAACTAACAACAATACAGGACAGAAATTGACTAAATCGCCAACAAGTTCCTTTCTTTCTTTGTCTATCAATTGTTCCTGTTCCAATTTGAATACGGACAGGTGCAATAGGACAACTTCTGGTGAAATTTCAATTACGTATACATGTGTGTCTCATGTAGGTACCACCTTATATACTATGTCAAGTCGCTGGATCAACATTGGCTGCAGGAACTATTCGATTATTATTTACTGGAGACCAAAATAAGTTCACAGGAACTATGCCAGCAGGTTCAGACATGCAAACCTTTGCAGTTGAGTTCATAATCACATTCTATCTCATGTTTGTCATATCAGGAGTTGCCACCGATAACAGAGCTGTAAGTAACTATCAATCCTCTAATCATGATCCCAAATTAGATACGGATGTATGATTGACATTGGGGGTTGCCTAGTTTATGTCGCCAACTTCTTGACGCTTCTTCTTTCTCTAAATTAAACTGTCTTTGTACGGTAGTTGAATTAGATAATATTATATGTAGTTGTCATCCTGAATCATTTGAATTGTCTTCTTCTGTAATTTATGCAGATTGGTGAACTTGCTGGACTTGCCGTTGGTGCAACAGTTTTGCTTAATGTAATGTTTACAGGGTAAGGAGCAGATCTTTTTATTTGTTTATTTTACTGAAAATGTTTTTAAAAAATGGTTTTCCATATTCCATTCCTCAAGTCAGATGGTTTGAATTCAAGGCTCCTATCCCAGAAGCCATCAAACAATTGTCTTGAAGTCTATATTCTATTTAGGTGGAACTTTCCCTGAAGAGCAATTGAGAATTTCAACTTGGGTATTTAGAAACTCCTGTTGCTATTCTGCAGGGCAATTTCAGGAGCATCAATGAACCCAGCAAGAAGCTTGGGACCGGCAATTGTGTGGCACAGGTATGAGGGGATATGGATATACCTTGTATCAACAACACTTGGGGCTCAGGGTGGTGCTTGGGTCTACAATATGATCAGGTACACCGACAAGCCCCTGAGGGAGATTACCAAAAGTGGATCATTCTTGAGGTCCGCGCGAACTTAACAAGAAACTCACTACCAATAAGTTTTCTGCGTTACTTTACTACAAAAATAGAAGGCAATCAATGTTATTCCAACAGTTCACTGCTTTTGTTTGTAAACGTCCCATGTCATAAAATAACTTTGTACGTAGTGTGAACTTTTGGATAGAAAAGATGTGATCGAGTTCCTTTATGGGTAAAGTCATGTGAACCAAACCTCTGAAGATGATTTAAGAATATTACAGGACATCACGTTTTCTTAGAACTCTCGTGATAAAGAGAAAGTAAAGGTAGCTTCTGATTTGATCTTGAAATACTTCAGGATGACGAATTATACAAGTAAAAAGTAGCTGCCAAGATGGATAAGGAACCAACCAACTATATACTACCCGCGTGATCCTCCGGTCTTTTGGGTAAACAGAGATATAAACTAATGATCATGTGATTCATGGTTGGTACGACTTAGTGCAGCCATTCGATTAATTTAGTGATGCTTTGAAACTTTTCATCCGTCAAATGTTCAAGCCCCACATGGTTCTCTAGTTCATGTAAGACGTTACTTTGTCTAATATACCTTTTTCTTGTCCAAGACGTGGCCTACATCATCTGACTTCCTCAATGGAAGCATTTTTTTTTTTGTCAAGAATCTGCTCAGCAAAGAATGTTAAAATAATTTATAAATATATAACAAATTTCTCTTTTCAAGGTACTTTTTGAGATGTAGTTAGGCTTAAATTTTATCATATTATCATATTCTAAACTTGTTTCAATAGTTTAAGATAGTATCCGACCTATTACAACCCTTTACTTAATATGTTCATCAAATGTTCAGCTCTGCTCTGAGCTAAATGGAGTACGTTAAGAATCTCACATTAAGCAAGTAAAGAATATTAAACTGATTTATAAATATATGACAAGCTTTCCTCGCAGCAAGATCCATATTAAATATTGTTATCGAAAACAATGGTAGCTTTAGAGTTTACCGGGTGACTTTTCAAGAGAAAAGAACCTCATAGTAATGTCCATAGAAGGCCCAAACTCATCTGAACCCAAAAGCCAGAATGGACGACGAATATGACCGCTATCAGTAGGCTTCTATCGCAATCTGCTTGCTTAGAACAGACCATACTTGCTCAAGGCCTTGATGATATCCAAGTTTTTGTGATATCACAGGAATAATCAGCGCATTATCTAAAACAGACCGTACCTGTTCGAGGCTTTGATGGTATTAAAGTTTTAATTGTTATTATAAAAATAACCAGCTAATTATCTAGAACAGACTGTACTTGCTCGAGGACTTGATGATATCGAAGTTTTGCATGATGAGGTCGATTAAGGACGACATCCGTGGGGTTTATAACCTATGTAACTCTATATAAGAGCACCTCTTGTTCCTGATTTAATAGCTAAAGTTAATAAGCATGCATGAGTATCCAAGGGAAACAATGCTAATAAAGGATGCCCATCATTTATCAAGACAGGTTAGAAGATTGGAAATGAAATTCAATGTCCGGTATATGTCTTAAAGCAATTTATGGGGCTCCAGTAACTAAATGTAACACTATATTGTCGCTTTTCCTTTCTTGTTAGATGTAAAATCTTAAAAGCGTTTTTGTAACAGATCAGTCCACTATACATTGAAGGATGTTATCACCTATAAAAAGAGCTAAAAGAATTAAAGAATTAAAGAATTGAAGAACCTTAAAGTTAGGGTGCCTTAACCAGCAGATTTGTTCATATAAACAGATTAGTATTGAGTAGTATAACATTCGATCTTCACTTGTATCACATCCGCCAGCATCAACTTTGTTCTGGGACACCATTTGTATTGAAACTAGCAGGCACGTCCCTAGGCCTTGTTCTTGGAATAACAAGTGGCGTGCAACAGATGAGGGTAAACAGAAACTCCATCATAAACAACATAATGCTGGTCCAGACAAATATGGTTTTCCTCCAACACCATATAATCCTGCTGAAGAAAGGAAGTTCAGACTGAAGTACGAGAGATGCTTCATATATTTCAGGGATCCCAGCACCAGGAAGGAATTCAGCTCTTTGTTCAATTACCACCTTCAAACAGGAAGTTGGAACAACTCTTTCCGTGAAACCTTTTATCTTCAATTCCAGAGTCTGGGATTCTGATATGTAGCCAGTAACAAGGGGTGCAATCTTTAGGAAAGTTAAAATTAATCGGATAGGCTGACTTTGGAATTTTAGCATGCATGGCTGGCTTTTGCTGGCAAGGGTTTTACCATTGGCAGACAGGAAGTCCACCCGGACCTTCAAATTGTAAAAAACTCGATTAAAACAGCCATTCTTCAAACATATACACGAACAGTAAAGAGTAAAGTACAAAAATTGGAAATTTTATTAAACAGGAACCCCGATTAATGTACTCTCCCTTTTTACATGGTCTTAGTTTGAATGGATAGAGATAGAGGTATTAACTGTTTAACCACGATCTATGTACAAACTAAGACCATGTAACAAGGGAGAGAGTACATAAGTCCAGGTTAAACAGTTAATACCTGTCTATATCCATCAACTTATAAAAACCAATATATTAAGACATAGAACTTGATGCATTCAGTATGTGGCATGGGTGCAAATGGGTGCAGAGATTGGTATGTAAATTAATGTGTGGTTTGGGCCAACTGATTCACTATCATGGGTCATGGTATAATTCAAGATGAAATTCAAAGCACATACAACAGGTTGGAGAAACATCCCAAGAGATATCCATGATTTATTTAAATAACAAAATATCCAAACATTTGTTATTAATATTTCACCCGTGTCTACTCTGATCTAAGACCTCTCCAAAATATGGTCAAGTTATCTCAATACTCCGGCTGTAGTTTCTCAAATCTTGATACATCTCCCTCCAAGAATAAAAATCTATTATGCATAGCTTTTGAGAATTGGAACAGGGGACCAGAAGAACGTTCGATGGGGGAATATGAATATAGAAACCCCTACAGTCTTACTAAAGGTCTTTGATGTATGGTTTCCAGACTACGGTAAAAACTCCATACATACCTTTCCATCCACATATCTCGTGGAGTGCCAGCAAATTTCACTTATCAAATGTCTCAACAATGGTAATCTACTTCACTGTTCAAAGCCCTTTCTAATTTAATTGGAATAAGAAAAAGGCCTTAATGTCAGGCAGTATTTCTGCTACATCTAAACTGCAGCAATTGTCGATCAAATTTTTATAGTAGAAGATCTCTACCCGTCAACATGATCACATTTACCCTCTTTCCCTCTCCCTCCCCTCGAGCCAACTCCGACAAAATAACCAAAATTTTAGAATATCAAATACTGCTCCGGAATAGGTTTAACCAGAAAAGAGTAATACATGTTAAAAAATATTGAAAAACTGATTTCAAGGGAAGAGTTTAACATGACATCCAGAAATATTCCGTGTTTAAAGAACCAAACGAGTACCTGAAACATCCCCAGATTTCGGTTATATTCTGATTCAGGCAATGTCAATGAGACATCAACTTGTAGCTTGTGATTAGGTGGTATAGCCCGTGGTCCCAACTTCGTAATATCTCCATCGTTGTCCTTACCATTCACACCACAGTCAAGACTACCACGAGATGATACGGGCACATATGCAACTGGACTGTTCTTTGTATAATCAAAGTTCAAACCTTCCCTTATTTGCATTGGTTCCTCCACCAAATACCTCATCAAAAACCCACTGATCACAACTGACAAAACCAGCAACCCAAACAAAATGGTACAAACATAAATGGACAACAAAAATCCCCACCCGAATGTCAAGAAAAATTTCCAAATTGATTTCTGATCCTTTAGCCAATCATTTAAAAAGGGACCGAGCATCCTACCAACTAAACTTCCCAAAGACACCAACTTCCGTAGACAAAGTTGTCTAACACGCCTTGCAACTCCAAATGGATCAACAACCAACATGTAAGAATGATACAACACCCAAACTGGAAAGCTTACGAAAGTAAACAACAAATTTAGTTGAAACCCAATTGCCTTGAACACCAAACCAACAATAGACACAAGCAAATTCGACGAACTAGAGTCGACATCTTCAGCCCCAGAATCGGTCGGACCACCAACTAGGTCACCATTCGATACGGTCACAATTGATCCCTGTGTCTTCGCATCCTCCTCCTCAATTACACCGCTCACAGTCCCAAACGACTCAACAACGTCCTGACTCGTCCGTGCAGATTCGGAACCCTCCAAATTCTTCTCATTTTCCTTCAAAGCGCGATCAATTTTCTCATTTTCCTTCAAAGCGCGATCAATTTTGTATCTCCTTTCTCCAATATCCGTTTTTGGGTCATTGACTTGGGTAACGGTAGAACTGTCAGAGGAGGAACCAGGAGTGGAGTCCTCGGACGCGCCGTCGGGGAATCTGCTCCGGGATATTGATCGACGACGGATCGTGGACACCGAGGAGGAAACCTCCGGAAAAGGAAGGTCGACGGAGAAAGTGCAGTCGGAGGTGGATTGATCGTATTGGTCGGTCTCGGAGCAATCATGAAACGGGAAGTCGTCGAGCGCGTCATGGAAAGAAAGGTCGTCTTCGTCCATGCAAAGAAAAAGATATGATTGGGAAAGAGGGACTCTTGGTTTCTCGCTTCGCAAGTCGCAACAGAGTTTGAATGCCACGTCGCAAGTTGCTGTCTCAACCACATTCGCTCTCCGTCTCCTTCAACACAACACTTGTTAATGCGGGTCAGTCATACGCAACGTTAATGTCTCTCAATTCGAACTGTCAAATCAATTGATTAACTTGAGCCTAAGAATTGCAATTATGCTATACAGAAGCTATTAACTACGTGTCGCTAATAAAAATAAAAATAAGAATTATTAGGTGTAATCTTTTACATTACTGTATTTGTGCTATAAATATCAATATAACATTATCTTCATTAGTATGGCATCAAAGCTATGGACTCACATTCCTCCATCATTTTTTCCATGCCTACCAATAACTCATCTCTTAACATCAATCCATTGATCGCAACTCTCAATGTTTGAAAATAACTCCTTTAATCATCCTATCTTAACCTCAAGTTGGATAAAGAAAATCAGTGTCTTTGGACTCCCACAATTCTTTCTACTTTAGAAGTTTGCGACTTTGATCATATTGTGATGTTAGATAATACTGCACCAACTCCTCTGCTTGTTGATGCAGATAGCAATTCAATTGAATAATTTAACTTATACAATCTTGAAGCATCAAGACAAGCAAATCATTTCATAGATTTGATCGCTCGTCAAAGAATAGTGTCTTATTCGTATAAGTCGTGCTTCAATGACTCGTCAAGCCTGTTTAATGCTAGAATGCACCTTCAAACCTCGATTGAAGGATCATACTATGCATCTAAGTATGCAACTTGCAAGCATCCAATAAGGGGGATCTCTATTTTCAATTATGTTGAAAAAAAACATTCTATAACTAATCGATTGACAACCTTAAATGAACCTACATTTGAATCTGATTTGGTACAGAACATACTTTTTGGACTTGATCCTAAAGTTGGCACTTTGGTCACTTCATTTTGTTTTGTTATTGAGACACCTATAGTGGACACTTTATTGGAGTTCTTCTCAAAGAAGAAGCTTGATTGGAGGTCATTCAATAGGCTCCACTTCACTTTGCTTATATTGCTCGGTATACCCACTCATAGTTGGAGAAAAGATTCAATCCTACAAAGGTGGGAATTCTTGTGGCTGAGGACGTCATGACAGTTCACAAACTGGTCAAGGTTAAAGAACCTTTGGTAGTCAAGGTTTACGTTCTAACAATAATTTAAATTCTAATAATGGCTAATCAAAGGGGACATTTCAAATTTACTTTAAAGTTGGACGTGAAGCCTTAGACTACTACAATCGCTTCAACCATATAGCTATACTAGAGATAAAGTAGCTCCCCTTCCTCTAATGGCTATGGTTGCCATCACTTGTGCTTCTCCCCCAGATTCTAACTGGTATTTTGATTCTGAAGCAACAAAACACTTAACTGCTAATCTCAACAATCATATTGTTCATAGTGACTATGATGGTTGAAATAGTTACTACCTACTCTTTTGGGTATTTTGCAAAGGTTAGAAGGAAGTTTAGGGAAGGGGAAAGGATGCAAAGATTTAGAAATGAAGAAGAAGCTGCAGAAAGGAAGAGAGAAGCAGAGAAGAGAATAAGAAAGAGACTAAGGAGGAGGGTGTATAACCAAGATGCCCTTTTTTATTCCTTTTTATTGCATTTATAGCCAAGACATAATAAAATTGTGTTGGCTAGTTTCAATTACAAGAAGCCCATGACTTATTTATGGAATCAATTCATTATAAAATCTTTGTATTTGGTTGGTATAACAGACTTCCTTGGGTTTCCTTTGGGCCTTCGAGCCAGCTATTTCCTTTGGGCTAGTCTTCAAGTCAGGTATTGGATCATCAGTCCCATGCTCCAAAAGAGCTTTGTCCTCAAGGCAAAAGTTAGGGAAGTCAACTTTGAAATCGTGTAGTGTTTCCCAAATAGCATTTGCATATGATTGCCCTTGCCACTGGACCAAAATCTGAGCAACCCGCACTCCTTGGATGAGAATTTGTCCATATCCAAGGATGGTTTGTAGTTGAAGTATAGGTCTAGAATCAAAGGATACAGAGGTGAGCTTCAACTGATGGGAGTTTTCAATGAAAGGATTTCAAAACTGAAACGTGGAAGATAGAGTGAATTTTGGAAGAGGGTGGGAGGTTCAACCTATAAGCTACAGGTCTAATTCTCTCTGTAATTTGGAAAGGTCCAAAGTAGCATTTGGCTAGTTTTTGGGAGGCTCTTTTTTGGATAGAAGTTTGGTGGTAAGGTTGTAGTTTAACAAGCACCTAGTCACTTGTTTGAAAGTATTTCTCAGTGTGATGATTGTCTGCCTTTTGCTTCATCCTATTTCTAGCTCTGTCTAGGTTCAATTTAAGGGTTTAAAGAATGGACTGGCAGTTGAGAAAAATTTCATCAAGGGTGGCTATAGGTGTGGTTCCAAGAATGTACTCAAGGAGGGAAGGGGTGGGCAGCCATAAACAACTTCAAAAGGAGTCATCTAAATTGAGGAGTGCCAGGCAATGTTGTAATAGAATTCAACAAGGGTAAGGAACTTACTCCATTATTGGGGAGACTCAACAACGAAGCATCATAAGAAATCCACCAAGCAACAGTTAAACACCAAATTTTCACCATCACTTTGAGGGCGATAAGCACAACTCATGAAAAGGGAGGTTCCTTGTAAACGAAAGATTTCCTTCCAAAAAGAGCTAACAAAAAGTGGATCACGATCAGAGACAATATCCAAAGGGAATGTCATACAAATGAACTATATCTATGAAGAAGACTTCAGCAATTGTGCAAGTAGTGTAGTTTGCAGGCAAAGTAGAGAAGTGAGCAGCTTTAGATAACCTGTCAACCACCACTAGAATAGCTATTTTGCCATGAGAGAGTGGAAAATGCGTGATGAAATCCATAGAGATGGATTCCCAGATGGCTTTAGGCACTTCTAAAGGTTGTAAGAGTCCTTAAGGAGGTGTGGTGAAAGGTTTTATAGATTGGCAAGTGTAGCATTTGGAGACAAAGTCCTTGACTACTTGCCTCATAATTGGCCAATAAAATGTGGAGCTGAGACACACCAGAGTTCGTTAAACACTTGAATGACCTCCTTTATGTAGAAGCAGGCCATCTTTAATAGTGAAGTCAGGGTGGTCACTAGGGGTTGCTTGAACTACTTTGAAGAGGTCATGGGTCTGTAGTAATTCATGGATTATGTCTAGTGTAGCAACATGTTTGTATGTAAGACCGAAAGCATTGTAAGAGGCTTTATGGATCCTAGACAAGGCATCAACAGGACCATTGTGAGAACCTAGACAAGTGCTCCAATTCTGACTTTGCCTACAAGAGAGGAGGGTTATAAAATTTATACTTATGCTTCCAGGAAGGGTTTGAGTTGTGTATTGATGCAAGGAGATAAGATAATAGCTTATGCCTCGCGGCAGTTAAAGCCTTATGAACTGAATTACTCGACCTATGATCTGAAATTGGCAGCAGTAATTTTTTCCCTGAAGATTTGGAGACATTATTTGTGTGGGGTGCAGACGAGAATTTTTACAAATCACAAAAGTCTCAAGTATTTTGTTGAGTCAAAAGGAACTAAATTTGAGACGGAGAAGGTGGTTAGAATTAATTAAGGATTATGATTTGTTAATTGAGTATCATCCAGGAAAGGCAAATGTAGTAGTGGACGCCTTGAGTAGGAAATCATCAATAGCCCATGTTCAAACAGTTTATCTGCCGTTATTGGAAGAGATGGATAAGCTTAGGATAAGCTTGAAACAGGAGGAACCAGATTGTGTTATTGCAAATTTTAGAGTAAGGCCGATACTCAGGG
>JAOSBN010000002.1:38524481-38561150 GCA_027563595.1 Erythroxylum suave
TTAACTTCTGGTTTTTGTAGAACTTTACGAAAAAGGTTCAAAGATCTATTCAACCCCCCCTTCTAGATCGTTTACACACTTGATTTGTTTAACTCTAATAAATCTTGATTATGCAGATTAAGCTTTCTTGAATCAGTTTGCTTGTTGTTCTTCCAGCCCTGCATTGCTTCTTTTGTTCTGTTCTTCTTCAATCTACATTTCCTGAAGTCTTCTTAGCTGCTTCTATCTTCTCTTCATCTTCCTTCTTGAATCGAATTTCATTCATCAGGACTAGACCTTCATTCCTTTGATCCATGCAACTTTGAATTATGCCAAGTATCATCATTTTTAACTTCCATTTGCACCTTGAATCCTTTAGTTTCCCTTTCAGCCTTCTTTTCTTCCTTGTCTTCACTGACATTGCTAATTCCTCTATTAACTTCAATATTTCAGGCTACACAAAACAATTCGTTTCTACAAATGTTTAAAAGAAATGACACCCAAAATTTGGTAATGTAATTTGGCACTCCTTGCCTACGTCTGCAGGGCCCTCACCCCGCCTAATACTTTCACCGAAGTACAATAGATTTACCAAGACTTTATTGAGCCGACATTACTCAACCCTTGAAACTATCTCTCAACCTCACTTCTCATGAAAGATTTTCACTCCCAATAACAAGACCAACTCGTGTTAACCTCGATAGAGGATTTTTGTAAACAACTTTTAATAGAGAATAATTGAAAAAATAATTCAAGTTATCAATCAACTAAGATCAGAACAATAAAACACTTGAGATAAAAGTGAAGCACAACTTCCCGAAAAGTCCAGCTCTACTGAAATAAATATGAAATTTGTCGCAGCAAACTATGGACTGATTTTTGTAAACTCGAACATCAACTCATGAAAACTTCTTCAGCTGTATTTTAAAAATCTAAAGCATGCATACTGCACTGTTAACATCAATTGCAAATTTCACACACTACCATTCGGCCTACTTACTCACGTAATCTTCACACCCTTAAAATCAATTCACCATTACGCATACCACCTAATTTACACAGACCACCTTATTCACCTTTTCATCAAGATGGAGACATCATGACTATCACAATGCATATCAAGACAGAAACTCAGCAACAAAAACAAGCACTACAGAAACTCATGCATACTACAACTCTAATCACAACATGTCAATTAATTCTGCAACTTTTATGCACTGCACCTTGTAAGATAAATTTAATTGCTTGACTTTTCTTCACGCACAACCGCATCACACACATTGTGCACACCAAAGGCACTCACACGCACATCAAATCACCAACAAACTGTGGGTCTGTTTTCACACACAAAAAAACCCCTCTTTTGTGTTTCCAGAAAAGTGAATTAATTCGCAATGAAACTTACTATAACCCTTCAGCCACTTGTATTACGCAGAACAACTTCATTCACAGCAAAAGCCTTCCACCCATGCCCTTTTTCTCCATCACACACGTAAGTCAATTTTATTCAAAATTTTCTGCAATATCTTTCAACAAATACACACCCATTCAAGATAGAATTCTATTATATCTAGAACATTATCCAACTAAGTTTTTGAATCCAAGAGAATAAGAAATATGTTAATTTAGAGAAATATGCCAAAATAAAATAAAATAGATATATTTAACATATATCTAACAATCTTCCCCTTTTTGGCATATTTGTCACAAATGAAGCTCCCCCTAAATTACATAATTGGACATGTAAGAATCAGATTCACAATTCATATGAATTCGCCCTCAATCTAACATCAAGTTCCAAAGAACATCCATAGAAACAATAATCCAATTATTGAAATTTCTCTCCCTTGGGACAAAAGATGCCAAAAAGCAAGACTAATAATCACAGAGGTACCTTAAAATCTCCCCTTGAATTGAACAATCACCAAAAATAATATGAAGTCTTCCTTTTGGAACCAAAGTTTCAACAACGAAGAATGCCTTCAATATAATCAATCTCAACGAACAAAGAAACATATAAATCAACAGTAGGTGCGGCGGAATAATCATACGCACGCCAAGATGACAATTTGCCACCATTCAAAACACTGAAATATATGCCCGAAAGAGAGAGAGATACCCGAGAGAGAGACTTATACTAATGAGAGAGTTGAAAAGTCTATGGTGGAGCCAAATAGAAGTCATAATGTAAACTGCTAAAAGGATGAGATGACAATGGCAACATAAAAACTAAAGAAGAATTAAAGAAAACAATTTTTTAAACTTTTCTTTTCCTTTTTTAAAAATAACATCAAACTATACTTCAAAAATGCAAAGCACATAGTCCCTATGCCCCTCAAAGAAATTCAAACCTAGGATTATTTATCATTTCATTATCTTGGTTATCGGCTGTCTGATTGCTTTCTTCATCTGAAGTAACTGACTTATCCTCAGTTTGAATAGTTTCTTCAAAAGTAGTAACTAACTGTGAATTTAGACACTTTCTTGTTTTTCCTTCACTACGTCTTTGTACTCGTACTTCACCCTTTCTAACCCAAGAGTGGTTTGGTAATATGGGTTACTGCTGTAAATTTAATGGAGAGTGTCTATATTTTCAGTTTTGACCCCTTTGAAACATAATTTACAACATCTTGTAGCATCTCAGCCTTATGTGCCCGAAAACTCCACAAAAATGACATGTAGGTACAAATCTTCGAGTCTTTCTTGATGCTTCTTCTTCTCGGATAGATCTGGACATATTGTTTTTCTCCTTATTCACCTTAGAGCATTCTCTCTTATAACTAACGCCTTGAAGATCCCCTTTCTCTTTACCGTTTTCCATTAACTTTTCTAGTTTTTTGTGCCACCATTTAACATTCTCAAACCCTTTTAGGTACTTACTAATCTCATTCTAGCTTCACCAAGGTCATCTACTGCCAACTTCAATTTCTTCTCCAAATCTTGAATAGTGTCTTTCATAGAGAAGTTTTCATCCTTCAACCTTTCATTCTTCTTACATGTTTGGACCCATTTAGCATACATTCACTCATAGGCCTCATAAATATTCTCCTTTTTATCATCTAGGCCACTTTCATCATTTTCATAATCTGATATTGAACCTTGACCTAATCTGTCTCCGTTTTTCTCGAATTTTTCTGATTTTCCCCCATTTTCGTCTTCAGTTACTTCCTTCTTAGTTACTGTTAAGCAAGTAACTGGACTTTTGTTATGTAAAGTAGCTAACACAACACCATTATCGATTTCTTCTTCACTACCATACTCACTTCCAGATTCATTCTCACTCCAAGTGCTTCTATAGGACTTCCCTTTTCTCTTCTTCAAAGTGTTAGCATATTCTGCTTACATATGTCCGAAATCTTGACACTCATGACATTGAATTTTCTTCATATTTCTTTCATCCTTGTGAGTTTTAGCTTGTTGTTTCAAATTGTTGTTCAATGAGCACCCGTGGTTTTGCCTAAACTGGTTTATCCTTTTTTGCTCTCTTTAGCCACTTACTGAGCTCTCGTGTTAATAGCTCCATATCCTTATTCTCGTCAGATTCATCTTCTACTTCATTCATACCTTTTCCAGTTTCAGCTTATAGTGCCAATCCTTTGCTCTTTTCTTGTTTGCCCCTTAAAAAATTCATTTCGAAATTTGTAAGAATTCCAATTACCTTCTCCGATAACAAATCATTAATGTCATGGGCCTCCTCTATTGCTGCAATTTTTGTAATAAATCTCGGAGGCAGCAATCTCAGCGTCTTTTTGACAAGTTTCAGATCGGAATATTTTTTTCTGAGTTGATTTGCCTGACTTGTTATATCTCACAATCTTTCATGAAGTCCCCAATTGTCTTATTTTTATCCATCTTCAATTCTTCAAACCTCAAAGCTAACATCTATAATTTTGATGCTATCACATATTTGGACCCTTCATGAATAGTCTGTAAAGCATCCCACACTTCTTTAGGCGATTCACAGGCTGATATCATAGAGAAACGTCTTTCATCAACAACACAAAAAATCGCATGCATTGCTTGTGAGTTTCCAACAGCCCTCTCTTCTTTGACTCTTGTCCATTCAGATGGATCTTTTAGAACTCTCTCCCTTATCATCAGTAATCATCGAATGTGTCCAGCCATATAGCACCCAGTTCCATGCTCTTGTTCCCTGTTCTTGAATAAAGACCCTCATCTGTGATTTCTATGCAGGATAATTGGAACCGTCCAACAATGATGGCCTGATAATTGATGTTCCTTCTTTTATAGCCATGTTCTCGAAACTAAGATCTGCACCAACTTGTTACCAAGTTCTAAAACAGTGACCTTCTCTGATACCAATTGAAAAACCATAGGGGATAGTAGTTTCGCAAACTTTCTGATTTTACGTGGTCATCTCTGGCGTTAAAAAAACAAAAATCAATCAAAAGAAAAAAAACAAATGACACCAAAAATTTGGTAACGCAGTTCGGCACTCCTTGCCTACATCTGTAGGGCCCTCACCCAGCTTAATACTTTCACCAAAGTATAATAGATTTACCCAAGGCTTTATTGAGCCGACATTACAAGACCAACTCGTGTTAACCTCAACAGAGGATTTTTCTAAACAACTTTTAATAGAAAACAATTGAAAAAATAATTCAAGTTATCAATCAACTAAGATTAGAACAATAAAACACTTGAGATAAAAGTGAAGAACAACTTCCCGAAAAGTCCATCTCTATTGAAATAAATCTGAAAGTTGTCGCAGCAAACTAAGGACTGATTTTTGCAAACTCCAACATCAACTTATGAAAACTTCTTTAGCTGTATTTCAAAAAGCCAAAACACACACACTGCACTGTTAACGTCAACTGCAAATTTCACACACTACCATTCGGCCTACTTTCTCACGTAATCTTCACACCCTTAAAACCAATTCACCATTATGCAGACCGCCTAATTCACACAAACCACCTTATTCACCTTTTCATCAAGATGGAGACATCATGACTATCACAATGAATATCATGACAGAAACTCAGCAACAAAAAGAAGCACTATAGAAACTCTCGCATACCACAACTCCAGTCACAACATGTTAATTAATTCTACAACTTTTACGCACTCCACCTTGTAAGATAAATTTAATTTCTTGACTTTTCTTCACGCACAACTGCAGCACACACACTGTGCACACCAAAGGCACTCACGCACACATCAAATCACCAACAAGCCATGGGTCTATTTTCACATGTGTGTTTCCAGAAAAGTGAATTAATTCACAATGAAACTTACTATAATTCCTTTAACACTTCAGCCATTTGTATTACGCAGAACGACATCATTCATAGAAAAAACCTTCGATCCATGCCCTTTTTCTCCATCACACACATAAGTTAATTTTATTCAAAATAAAATTTTCTGCGATATCTTTCAACAAATACACACCTGTTCAAGATAGAATTCTATTTTATCTAGAACATTATCTGTGAAGAGATTCACAGATTCTTCATTAACCCACAACGAAGACACAAAATCAATAGAAGGCAGGGATGAAGATTTGTGAATGCGTGTGAATAATGTCTGAAGCTCACAAAGAAGAAAGAAGGAGAGGCTTTCGAATTTGAGAACAAAAGCATAGAAATATGTCTTGATATTACACATGACATTCAGGTGAGAAGAATAAGTTAGAAGCAGTCGTATGCAACACATACAAAATGCAAAGTATAAGGCATAAGTGAACATGTGAAAGGCATGTGACTCATACCTGACTTTATGAAGATACAACTAAAAGAAACAGCTACTTAGTCCTATATAAGGCAGACCGGGCATCAGTCAAGACATACGAACTTCATTATTCTCATTACATTGTAATCAAAAACTTGAGAGTGTAAGAAATAGAGGGAAAGGGTTGAGAGTTACTAGGGTACTTATCAAAGGGTACTGGGGAGAGTTTTAAGACTCGTTGCAAGTGTTTAGAAAACTCTCATACTCTTGTAACCTTGCTATATTCTTGATACTAGTTGAAACCACAAGTATGGGATCCTTGGATGTAGGTAGCATTAAAGCTACCTAACCAAGTAAATCTTTGTGTTCTTTACTTTTTGCAATTTTCAATACCTTCAAGATACAATTTTCTTTATCAGTCTTTACAGTATAAATGTTGGGCCCTGAAATTCTTTTATTTATTTTAGTAAGCATGATTTGAATAAATTTTGTGGTATTGTTAGATAAATCATTTTGATTGGAGTTAATTATTATGTCAAGTTTAGGAGGATTAATTCATGGATTGATGGAAATTTGAAGTATTAAATGGAAGAATTAAGATTAAGTTAAAGTATAGCATGGCGTAAGTTAGATTGAAGAATTAAGAATGCATAAGGGTAATTTTGGAAGATTACTTAAGGTTAGAAGTACTAAGGCATTAAAGGAAGGGTAAAGTGGACTTTCCTCCCCCATTAAGGGTAGAATGGGAAGAGGAAAAGATTGTCTTGTAAATGGGAAGACCTAAAAACGTGAATGAAGGAAAGAAGGAGAGAAAATCAAAAAGGAAGAGAGAGAAAGAAGAAGAGAAGTTTCAGTGGAGACAAAAGAATAGAGTTTTGAACTAGGTCACGAATTTTCTTAGTTTTAAAGAGAGAATTATAGGTTACTCAAGAAAGGAAAAAGAAAGAGTTGAAAATGCAAGTGATGTATGAAATTTAATCAAGTTATGCCATTGAAATAAGTCATGGCATTTTGTTTGAATGAAAAGATAAACAAGCATAAAAGTCTAAGCATATGATTAAATGAATATATGCTTTTGTTTGGCTGAGAGTGGAACCATTCTGTTCGTCACGTGCACGTTGATAAGAGCCTTCTCCCGGCTGCCCGTTTCTGGCATATGAGCTTCGAAAAAGGGCTCATTCTATTCATGGTGTAAACTTTGGTTTCTCCATTCTGTTTTCATGGAACCCTCAAGCCAATTGTTTGTGCATTGCATCTTTAAATTGTCAAGTATGATGCATTTGGATGTTATATGTTATGCATAAATCTGCTTATTTGAGAATATTTGAATTGCTTAGTACTTATACATATCTATACTTGAATTTGTGCTAATTGCTGATGGCTATAAATATATTAGCCACTGAGCTGTGTAGCTCAACCCCTTTTCTTCCCTCCTTAGGTGCAAACCAAGACGACAGTGATCCTTGCAAGGCATCGAAAACTTTGCGATAGTTAGAGTCATTGTACTAAGTCAGTGAACATTTTGGGTAGCTTATTCAGTATATCAACATTAAGCATCTTTTGTAATTTGTTTTAAGTTCTGATGTGTATGTTGAAATTAACAAATTCTGACTATGTTTAAAAATGAGAAAGTGAGATTGAATTCCTATCCATGTCTGATTATGTTATTTAAAGATTGGAATAACGAAATGTACATGTGCATAATTATTTGTTGAATTGCCAAAGGTTGTTAGTCTCAGAGTAGCATGTTAGAATTGGAGAGATTGTGTTCTGAACTTAAGTAAAAATACAAACGAAAGGAATCGTATGTGATGACGTCATACACAGACGCAAAGGAAAATGTAGAGGAAGAGTATCGTCTGTGATGACGTCATACATAGATGCAAGGAACACAGACGACACGTCAGAACATAGATGTCACGTCAGAACATAGACGACATGTCAGAACACAGACGCAAGAAATATAGATGCAAAGAACACAAACGACACATCAGAACACAGACGCAAGAAACACAGATGCAAGGGAAGACAGATGCAAGGTAACCTAGATGCAAGGAATCCTCTGTGAGGACACGTCATAACACATATGATAGAAAGGCAGACGATAAAAGTCTAAGACAGACGATAAAACATAGATGATGAGGGGGTCAAACTCAGACGATATCAAAGACAGACGATAAGCACAGACGATGAGGGGGGTCAAACCCAGATGATAAAAGTCAAAGACAGACAATAAAACACAAATGATGAGGGGGTTAAACCCAGACGATAAAAGTCAAAGATACACAACAAATCATAGATGAAAAAAAAGACAGACGATAGACAAAAGACAGACGATAGAAGTCAAACATAGACGATAAGCAGAACACAGAAGAAGAAGTTAAGCTAATTGTTCTGAAGGATGTACACATGAAATTTATGGACTCACCAATGCTGTTCTTGACATACTTAGGCTTGAATGGAGATGAGCTCAACAAGGAGATTAGTTTTGAATTCAAGTGTGGTGTAAAATGTTTGGTATCTGAATGCGATAGTCGGGCTCCAGAAACAGGGTTCGACAATAAAGAAACAGTGCAACCTAAATAACCTAACATTATCCAACTAAGTTTTTGATTCCAAGAGAATAAGAAATATGCCAATTTAGAGAAATATGCCAAAATAAAATAAAATCGATATATTTAACATATATCTAACACAGATGTTTTCAATAACATCAGAGACGATCTGAAGAACTTCATTGCTTGTTCTGATAGTACTATGGGATTGTTGTCTTTATAGGAAGCCTCGTATCTCTTAGAAAAAGGTGAGAGTATCTTGGAAGATGGGAGAGATTTTGCAGAGGAAGACCTGAAGGAGTTTGTCAATTCTAACGAAGGTGATGACAGCTATACTTCAATACTGGTAAGCCACGCACTGGAGCTACCATTGCATTGGAGAGTGCCAAGGGTTGAAGCCAGGTGGTTCATTGATGTCTGGCGGAGAAAACAAGGTATGATTCTTCTTCTTCTTAAGTTTGACATATTGGACTTCAACTTCGTGCAAGCAGTTCATCAGGAAGATCTGAAAGATGTGTCTAAATAAGTGTGCTGTATAATTTACTCACCATAAGAAAACAACACAATCAGCGATGTTTTATTAAAAATCACGAAAAGTTTGAATTTGCTATGACGTTTTATGAAAATGTCACGGATTTGTAACACTTGTTGCGACGTTTTTTAATTAAAAAGTCACGAAATAGAAAACACAATGTTTTGTTGAATAAAACGTTACTGTTGGCTATTTAAAAGTAACATTTTCTTCTCGCGTGTTCATTTCCCACCATTTTGTTGGTTTCTTCTTTGATGTTTCTTCTTCTTTGGTTTCTTCTCTTTGCCTTCTTCCTACTCAAAATTGGTTCCTTCTCTCTTAGTCTTGCCAGGTCCTTTGCTCTTACAGGAATAGATGTGCTAATAAAACAAGAAAGGTTCCCACCATTGTTTATCCACTTTTTTTTCTTGTAACTTCCAAAATATCGTGAACAACAAACCGCTTCTTTGTCCCTTCTTTTCTTTTTTTATAATATCAAATTTTAGGAAATACCAAGAGGTGGTCTCTCTCTCTCTCTCTCTCTACACACACACACACACACACACACACACACATATATATATGTATATATGTATATATGTAATAGCTATTTCCTTCTCTTCTTTTCCATCTCTTTTATCATCTCTGGAAAAAGTTGAATCTATTCCTCCGGTTTTTATTTTTGATTTTGATTTTTATTTTTCCCACGAAAATCAAAGCCTAAACAACTTAATCTTCTAAGACCTTCCTCGATCGAATAGGATTTTTTTTTAGATAACAAAAAGCTCAATTAGTGTTCTATCATCTACAAACATTAGATTTATAAGATCCCGAATCTGACTCAAAAAGCTCCACTCTCTTGTGGTTTATTTGAGTCTAATTTGAAGAAGAAACTTGTGTTTTGGCCCCACCAAGAGGTTGTGTTTGGATTGATTATTAGAGGTAGGATTTGGGGTGTTTCAGGTTGCATAGATTTGTTGAGTCGAGGCTGGTCCAGGAAGAAGGTAAGAGTTTATTTTTAATTTTACGTTGGGAAACAATCGGTTGAATGATTAGGGAATTGGATATAAAGTCCAAAAGATAGTCTATGGTGTCATTTAATGAAATAATTCCATGTCATGTAATGCTATGGGGGAAAAACAAGTGAATATAAAACATTCAAGCAGTGTGCTCAAACATAAAACTATTTGTAGTCTTCGATTTTTATGAAAATGATCTTTAAGTAAGATGATAAATTAACCTTGTTATCTTGAAGCCATTAAGGTAGGATGCTGATATTGTAATACATAGAGTAGACCTTATTACGTATACAGGATCGATCACGAAAGGATTAAAAAAGTAGAAATGTGGAATACTTGATTTAGGTTTCAACAATCTTTAGAAGCTTTTTTCGACTGCTAAACGAGCTTGAATCTCCTCGGGACCTTTATAGAAAACGTTCACCAGCTCATGGTCTAGGCCTTTCTGCATTTTCCTCAAAACATGGGCCCTCTTAATAAGTTAGAGCTCTAAATGCTCGTGAATGATATGATTAACTCTAGTAGACCATAACCTATTTATATATAGCTTCCATATTGGGCTTCCCCATCATAAGGTCGATATGGAATAGGTCTATACTAAAAGGGACCCATTTTCTACTGGACTTTAACCTATTAATTTAGATCATTTATTGGGCCACCTTGTTACCTTTGTTTGGATCAAATTGTGTTACTTAACCGGTTATTTATTGGAAAACCAAAATTGCAATTAATAACTGTCCATTTATAAGGAAAAAGACAAAATTGCCCATAAGGGCAAAATTGTCTTACAATCTCCCCTTTGGACAATTATTAATTGTAGTTTTAATTTGATTTAAATAATAGTTTGAAAACTCAGTTAAGTCATGCTACTGTAATGGTACTAAAAGTTTTAGAAACATTTGATCCAAGATAATGAAAGTCCTACATTCTGTCCTACAAGGCTTTCGATATCAGAAATCATCAGACACATGTATTATGTGTGCCACAGGTCCAATATAATCACAAATACCTAATATCTCACTAACATGAATGGGAAAATGGAGTGTGACAGACTACGATGATACCGTTATGATCTAATATGTATCATCTTCGTTTATAGGTCTTGATTTCTCCAGCTTTATGCTAAACCGCATTGCTAATCCGCATAAGAGAAATCATGTTTTCTCTCACCAAATGCTAAATAGCATTAGAGAAAACTTGTTTGCTCTCACCATATGCTAAACAACATTAGAGAAAACCTTTATATTCTCTAACTTAATGCTAAACTACATTAGAGAACCTTTATGGGATTAAAAACTTATATCCCCCTATGTCATGTGAAACTTTAAGGATATATCCATATAAAATTATATATGTCTAATGACATAGGCTCAAGGTCAATCTTTATAAATGCCCAATGACCTTTAAAATGCTTAAGATCAACACAAATCTTAAGACTTCTATACGTATTATGATAATGTATGATAAAATGTATTACTGGGGATAAACTATGATCATCATTAATTGATGAACTATCATATCGTCATAATACTTCAAAATGTACAAATGTACGTGGAGCAAACATAACGATTCATTAACGAACAGTCTCTAAGGACTTCAAAACACCCTATGCTGTATACTTGTATTCCATATACAAGTGGGCAAAGTCCTTTAGTTAAAGAATCAACTTATAGTTCCCCAGTCTTCAAATGCTCCAAAATTCAGTGTCAACTTTTCATGTCAACTACTTCATGATCACATATTTGACCTCAAAATGCTAAGATCCTGTGATATTCAATGTTGTTATTAAACAACACAGAAGCTTGATTATCACATTACAACCAAAAGGGTTTAGCCACTGTATCAACCACAGGCAACTCAGAAATCAAAATTCTGAGTTAAACTATCTATGAAGCAGCCCCATAGCATGCACTATACATACATTGTTGAGGAAGTTATCCATGACTACTTGACACATTTCCACAACATTGTACCATCTGCAAACTTAAACCATAACCTGAGCTTTCAATCATTCGGACATATAGCTAATTTAGATTTGAATTCCCTATGAGGTTTAGTCTGTTGACTTTTCTATATGTCAACACATAATCCTTAATTCCCTTTAATATCTCAACACTCACTTGACTATATTTTAATGGCCCACATCTGGGTTAACCAGATACTGATCTAACAGTCAAACAATAAATGCAATGTCCTTCCCAGTACATAGCCAAGCATACATCAGGCTATCAATCGTACTACAATATGGAACATTTCTCATAACCTCTCGTTTTACTTTATTCTTTGGATACTGTGCCAAAGATTATCTCTCACTATGAGAGATAGGTGCTACGATAGATTTACTATTAACCATATTAAACCTTTGTAACATATACTCGATGTATGCAATCTGTGAGAGGTATGTTGAGTGTTAAGATTTGTCCCAGTGAATTTGAATACCTAGGACAAAAGATGCTACGCCAAGGTCATTTATGTCAAAGTTCTTTACTAATCGTTGCCTAATCTTATACATCATGGTCAAGTAATTTGACGTGAGCAATTTATCATCCCCATGCAATAATAGGAAGATAACTTTGCTCCCCCTGACTTGATAGTACAAGCATCTTTTTGACTTTATTTTCTATAAAGCTGAAAGAGGTAATAACCTCATCAAATGTAAGGTATTAATTTCGGGATGTTTGATGTAAATCAAATATTGATCTGCATAATGTGCAAACCATGTTAGTTCGATCTGGATCCTAAAATCCTTTAGGTCATACCATACAGACCACTTAATAAAGGTCTTTATTCAGGAAAACAATTTTGACAACCATCTAATGTAACTCTTTATCATCATGAGCTACAATTACCTTAATCACTCAAAATGTATCCTTTGAGGATACAAGAGAAAAGTAATACCAAATTTAACATTTCTCCCTGAGTGAACCATCAGGCAACTGAGCCAGTCCATAAACTGCTGAACTTTATCCTGAAATCTTTTAGGTCTTAAACTTTATTTACAATTGACAAGTTTACAGTTCCACTGTAAAATCAACTAGCTCTCAGACCTTACTATGCTTCATAACTTACATCTCATCAGTCATTGCAACCCACCACAATTTTGCTATAGGTATAGAAACAGAATCTGTAAAAGTAATTGGATTCTTAATATGTCTAATATCATAGTTCGGTTCACCTGATAAACTGTGATATCAGATGGGATAACAGGTCATGTCAATCTGGTAGATCTTCACAACTGTATTAGATCTTGTACCCCAGGAACCTCTGTGTGTATAGATACAGGTTCCTATTCCTGTACAGCTAGGGTACTAAGACCTAGATCCAGTAGATCTGACTGTGTGAGTGACGGATACATAATAACTATAGTATCCACCCTGTTATCATCCTAAAGGTCAAAGGGCCCATCATCTTCACAGACATCATCCAGAAACTTAGCTGTTAGGGTTCCACTATTCTGTTTCCTCCTTCTCTATAGTAAAATCTATAGCCTTTAGAGTGGTCAGGTTATTTTACTAAAAAGCAATGACTATGCAATCTTTCTTTAGAAAGATTATACCACCTTGGTAGGGTACCCTATACACAAATGTGTGTAAGTTTGGGTTTTCACACTTCTAGATAATTAGGTAGATTAGTCATATTTTGCATTGAATTTTACAAGTCCTTTCGGATGCGATTATGCCTTTCGACAACACACCATTTTGCTCAAGACTACTCAGTATAGTGAATCAAGTCACTATCCTAACTGATTCTATATATTTGGCAAACAGACCCTTTTCAAGTCTTGAAACACCATGTTTGTCATGATATTCTCCTCCATGGTCAAATCTGACTATTTTGATGAAGTTTTCCAATTAGTTCTCAACCTTCAAACTTTAAACGAGAACTCATAACTGTAATGATAATAATCATCAACAATTGTCAAAATACTTTTGGAATTGTAAAATGCAATTGTATAAGGTCTACTGATATTCTTATATATCGGACTTAACAAGTCAGAAGAGTGAGTTGACCTCAATATCCTTATTAATCAACTTACCTCTACAATAGTCAACACATGTTTCCAGATCATCATAATCTAGAATTTGAGAGAAAGCTTTCCTTAATCAACCTCTCAACCCTAGCTTTGGAAATGTGGCTTAAAATTTTATGTCACACCTATATGACTTTTCATTCATCAGGGTCCTTCATTTCATGACTTGTTCAGCAATACACGAAGAAGCATATATCTAATTCAGGGTAAGACACATTCTTATAAACCATATGACAAGAAAGTTGTACCATTATGTTTTACATCAAACACAACTGTAAAACAGAAGTATTAAATACAAAACGTCAACTTTCTTCATCCAAAATTGATCCAAAAATCATATATAAGATGTGTCGTGTAAAACCCAAATTGAACCATACAACATGGTTCAGTAAATACATCCCCTTATATATTTCTTCCACTTCTTCATTGCTGTTAACCATCAGTTCCTCTTTTTCATTATTTGGCTTTATCCTGGATATGAACCCATGTATCGTGGAAGCACCTTGATTAGATAATCCACTATATACTCACTAAGCATTTAATGTGACTATCATAAATTAGATTCATAAATTGATAAGCCAACGAGTTATTTGATAGTCACTTTCTTTCCTTCTAGGCCTTATACTATTGGTTACTTTATGTCCCTAGGACCTTCACCAGTACTAGATTGACCAGCATCAGTATGTGGAAAAGAATTCAGTCTTTCTACCTTCGATCTTAGTGTGTTTCATCTTTGCCTTCCAGTTAGTTGCTTCGAGGATTGTAGGAGCAATAAGCTTGAGTTACTCGTCCTCAGCAACTCAATGGAAAATCAAAGCATTTAAGTCCTATTCCTCATCCTATAAATAATATGTCATCACTAAATTACTTAACTCTGGACGCAGTGTATCCAGAGTCTGGTGAACTATAAAGACATCAAGAAGAGGAATGTGTAACATCTTTAATCTACTGTGAAGATGAATGTTTCTTGATATGTTCTCCTAACTCCCTCTTTTCTCCTGTATACCTTATAGAGAATAATTCTTTATTCAAGGCACTCTTCTCAACACTGAATGAGACACTGTACCTCTAGGAGATATTTCCAAGAAATTATTTCTCTATACCTATGTCCGGAAGTTCACTAAGCAGATGGTTAGGTATGGATCTCTTAATGGCCATCAGACATAATCTGTTAGACCGATCCTGGGCTCCATAGGCTGCTTTATGAGCTTTCAAGCCCATAGATGTAGGTGGAGATGACCTATCCATATGGTCATAACAATAACCTCAATTCTTTTCTTCATATTGAAACTGGTCAGAGTTTCAATAGTGACACTGATTTTGTTGATTGAAAAGATGACCCTTTAGTTACTTTAATTAAATCAGTACAAATGTAGGACAATAGCAATACTGAAATGCCATTAAATAGTATCTTTCCTGAAAATCCAGTCACACATATTATAAAACACTTGTGGGCTGAATAAATAATATATGGAACTAAACCTCCACATATAAAAGCGATCAGAGTATAAACCATCTGCTCTCATGACACTACCACCTGTGGGCGAGTAGATCATTCAAGCAAAAGCTTTTCTCTATCCAATGCCTTTATGCACAGATCAAAATATCATGTAAGGTCAACACCTGTGGGCAAAATAACGAAACATGAGACCAGAGACATCCCCTAACGTGTAAGCAGAACAATTCAAAATACTAACTCGAAAGGCCACTGTGGTGACTACATTCTCATCAGTATCCCAAAAAGTCCACTAACACAAGGGATACAACTTTATGTTATCCTCACATTCTTTATGGGCATGTGGTATGTGACAATATAATTTCAATAAATGCTTAAAGCCGACTGCATAGTCTCATTGTCACACACCTATGCTGAAGACATTCTTTGACAACTTCATTATTATGCATTACCAGATACCGAACTGATCACCTGAGACATGAGAACCTCATGTATCTCCTTTATGGTAAGTTCGTTGCACGAAAATTAACTAAAAAATGGCTTCAGAATGTCTTGGTTCTTTTTTTTCCAATCAATGATCTTACAATCCTGAACACTAAATATAAGAACCGAGACACGAAAACTGAAAGTATCTCCCTCATATGATGTCCAGAGCATGAAAATTCACTCAAAATCAGATTCAGAACACCTTAATTCCTTTTCTTGGAGTTAAACTTTAATTTATTACTAATGTAATAAATCCAGAAAAATTAGAAAATCACTTTAAAAAGTTCCCGAACCCTAAAACTGACCCAAAGTACCCAAGATAGCTTTATGGGAATTAAAAAAAAATTACTGTTCGCATTTGTACGATTGACGTCCCCGCCATGTCACTGAACGTAGCGAGAGGGTGCGTGCATAGCGTCACCCACAGGTACTGTGCAGCACATGCAACCGCATCTGTCAGTGCCACGTGGATGGCTCTGATGGGTCTGTACGGGCGCAGGTTGAGTCCCAGGCATGCGTTGCATGCGCGACTTGTGTCGCGGCCCCGCGCTTGCTATACGGTGATGCGTGATTGGCGCCTGCAGCACACGTACCTCACGCACCACCTCACCTTTGCTACTGTAGCGAGGTTGGGCGCGTGCTTCCCCTCTGACACTAGAGCAGATTTTTGGCATCCCAAAGGTCTTTTATGGCTAACCTTATGTATACCACTTTTACGCAATTATTTGCCCAAAAAAACCAAAAAAGAATCAAAAACAAAGAAAAACCATATGAGATGAGAAACCAAAAAACCTTCGTTTCCAGCAATCCGATCACGTAATCGCTCTGATACCATGCGTAATATGTAGAACAGACCTTATTACATACATAGGATCGATCATGAAAGGATTAAAAACAAAGAAATGTGCAATACCTAATTTCAGTTCCATCCAATCTTTAGAAGCTTTTTTGGGCTGCCAAACGAGCTCGAATCTCCTCGAGACCTTTATAGAAAACATTCACCGGCTCGTAATCTAGGCCTTTCTACAATTTCCTCAAAACACGGGCCCTCTTAATGGGTCAGAGCTTTGAATGCTCGTGAGTGATATGAGTAACTGCAGGAGACCATAACCTATTTATGTATAGCTTCCATATCGGGCTTTCCTATCACAAGGCCGATATGGACCAGGTCCATACTAAAAGGGACCTATTTTCTACCCGAACTTCGACCCATTAATCTAGATCATTTATTGGGCCACCTTATTACCTTTTTTTGGATCAAATTGTGTTACTTAACTGATAATTTATTGGAAAACCAAATTCGCAATTAATAACTATCCATTTATAGGGAAAAAGATAAAATTGCCCCTAAGGGAGAAATTGTCTTACAGATACAATTGAATGTAATTTCCTTTTCACAACATCAGCTTGTTGTTATTAATGTTTGTCAACTTGACTTTGTAATATTATTTGATTTTATGGTCTTATATGTTGCATTTATTTCTTATGATTTTGTGTTCTAAAATGGATATATGGCACTTATTACCAGTTGATGCTCTTGAGGACATTGTTAAGACCATGGGCTCAACTTATTGGAAATTTAATGCTGACTCTTATAAAGTTGAAGTTGACAGTGTAACGCCTGTTACAGTAGGGATAGAGAACTTCATAGAATGCAGATGCAATAATGGGAACATCAGTGATTGTCATATCGTAAAGATGTATATTCTCTTCTGACCAAATAATTTTCTTGTTATCTTTCTACGGATTAAGTTGGACCTTATGAATTTGAATCCCATAGTTACTTTTCCAAATTTCTACTTTCTTGCCCAATATGTTTTTGCTTAAGATCATTAGTTAAGAAATCCACCAGCATGGGAAATAAGTAGTATCTTTTACACTGAGAAGAATAATGAGGGAAGAGCTAGTGGCATTGATAACCAATTATCTTTGTCTCCTTTATTGTGTACTTAATGTGTGTTGATGAATACTTGAGGTCATATTTCTCCTTAGTAGAACTCTTTCAAAAATGCAAATCTTTTGTTTATATTGGTTTCTTTTCAAAATTACATTTTCTTGACATTTATTGCTTGATTTTACTACCAAGTATTTCTGATGTGTAGAGAGCTCAAGAGTTATAGCCTACCTGGAGTCCTTCCACCTCAACTTGAGAAGCTTCCTTATCTTCAGGAGATGTAAGAACTTTTTAAGTGCATTTGTTCTATCTATGATTTAGACGCTATACATCAAGTTAATTACTATCGAAATTGATTTTCCCACCAACCTTAGTGATTTGGCCTACAACTATCTGAATGGAACTATTCCACGTGAATGAGCTTTGTTGTGATTGACTTTAATGTAAGGACTTTTTTAATGTCTGCAATAAAAAATTTTAGTTTATGATCCACAAAAAATTGATTTGGATTTCCAGTGCAGCTCTGTTCTTGTGAATCACTTGTCAGGAGAGATTCCAAAGGAATTGGGGAATATTACAACTCTTACCTATCTGTATGCATTGCAATTTTGTTTAACTGTGCTCATATTTTTGGGTGAATTTATACTCGCTGCTACATATGTGATAGGTTGTCAAACTACCAAAAATAAAAATATAATTCCAATTCTCCAAAAACTAGGTAGCTAGTAGTGAATCAGGTCGAATTCATAAGGAATTAATGCAGAGTTACTCAAATGCTTAGAAAATAACGAATTAAAGGATTGAAATCACGGAAGATGTAACTAAAAATAAAAGAAACGTAGAAAATTAAAAGAAAGCTATAGTGATAGATAAGACGGGAGCATATGGTATTGGCACGAAATAGATCTGGACAGTAAATAACGAAATAAAACGAGATTAAAATGCAATATATGAAGACCTAGCCAAGATACTCTTCAACTTAGCATGGAAATTCGATCATTGACATCATAAGATAAATTAGACAATTCAGATAGATAAAGTTATAGCCAAAGGTGACGCACTCATTGACCAATCTTTTCTTACTTCGTCGGTAATCTTGGGAAATGCCTTAACAAGTTACTTCCCTAATCTAAAGACAACCCCCGAGAAATGCTATGACAAGATTAATCTCTAGTTGTATTAAGAACGAAAAAGGCCCTTGTCCTAACCAATAAATTTAGAAATGCTATAATCTATTAAGTCAGATTATTTAACTCCATTGATTTTACCACCAACGTACATCGTTCCCTATATAAAACCAATTCGCTACTTTGATAGAATAATATCCATGACAATACTATCCTATTCAGTAGTTTATCACTTAATCAATCACATAGCTCGTGACATTGCACAATTAACTAAGCAATAATAAATCTGGTTCAAGCACACGAATTAAATAAATATTTAAATTGCATAAACAAATAAAACATAGTCTCATAAATCATCCATGGTTGAATATCCAAGTACCCTGACTAGAAAATGGTTTAGTTGCTCATAACTAACCTAAGAACATAAGAAAATAACATGAAAATTTAAATCAAATGGTGGCTGACTGCTAACTACCGAAAAACAGAGGAAGGACGTACAAAAGTAAAACTAAAGTTGTCAGAGGTCAAAAGAATGTAAAAATGTTGAGGGATGTGTAAAAAGTCGAAGGATTTCCTTTTGCCATAAGGATTTTATAGTCTCCAATTCGTAACCCTAGCCACCATTGGTAGAAGTTTCCTAGTTAGTCTTCAATTTGGACTCTCCATTATGGCTTCCCAGGTGGTGTCTGGCATCTTCAAAAATCCAACCTAAAATAAATGACGATTGGGCTTTAAAATTTGTCCATAAATTCGGCCCAGTCCTTGCCTGATACGACATGAGCGTGTCGTATCTGTTTTCAGCATGTAACTTCTCCAAAACAGCCCAAATCCCTTGCATTACGATTCTAATCCCCACTTTGGTCTCTTGCACATGTAACAAACATAAAAGCACACAAAACATACAAATAATAAACAATCACATGCGAAATGAATGCAAACTATCCTATAAACTGTGCATGAAATGCATCCTATCAAATAACCCCACACTTAAACAATACTTATCCTCAAGTATTCAATCCATTCAAAACCTCAAGGCTTTTAACTTCTTATCACCATTCTTTCTCCCATACCCAACACTTCTTAAGCCAACAAATATAGTCATAGAATCAAATAAACGATGCATGAATGATCGAACTCCTAATTAATTAGGAATGTTAACCACTTTGACATTACCTTATAGAAAGCAATAACACCCACACCCTATCCGATTTCACTCAATCACTCATGTAAAATTTTTGGGATGCAGTGTTTCTCTCAAAATCAAGGCATAGTGGTCCTTTCCATAGTCCTGACATAGAGTCCAATCTCTCCCACTAGCTCAGATTTAAAAACCCACATCAATCAACTAGGTCTTTTAAAGACTTGTACTGTGGCTATAGGGTTTAACAAAGAAAGAAAAACCAAGAGAAGCAAAGTATGTACCAAGTAACACATATCTCATACGACACATATGGCCATAGAATTTATCACAAGTTGGCCAAACCATTCCTTCCTAACCAATTAATCATCATTCTCCATTCATTCATCAATGTGTTTCTTATGAATCATGGCTTAGCAATTTTCAAAATTAATTTAAAATTCAGAGAATCAAACTTACTTTTAAAATTGTTTCGGGGGAAGAAAACATTATTGAATCTGAATATATATTTTTCTTTTGTTATTATTTTTTCTTTTTTTCTTTCTTTTCTTTTCTTTTCTTTTTTTTCTCCCCCGAATTGTTTTCTAACTCTCAAGTCTAACACCACACAACAACTAGGAACATGACGTAAACATTATACATATAAAGGATATGATTTAACAAAATAGACACATGTTACCTGGAAATTCCTCTTAGTTGGGTGTCAAATTCTGAGGCTAAAGAAGAAAAAAAAGGGTAGGGTTTTTTTTAAACTTAAGAACAAAGAAAGGTCTTAGGCTCAAACAGGGACTACGAGGGATAATTCACTTGGTGGGATACTCAAAGAAACTGGATAGCAAAGGGTTACACAAACAATGCCTTAGTTTCATCCCGATGTATTAAATGTGGCTTCAATAGGAACTCAAATGTCAGATTCTGGCAGGGAACACACTATACACTCACACACAAAAGAAATAGGGAGTATATGTAATGTTGTACTCCCTTTTAAATGGCTAAAAAATCTCACGGTTAATTTTGTGTGATGTATGTTATTACTCCTATAAGGTATTTTGTCGAAAAGGCCTATTTGACTCTAAGTGTATTAGTCAGTTCAAGTTATGCTAGGATGGGAGTCACAGTAGATCAATTAAGCTAAAAACACTTAAAGAGTTGAACTTATCAAATCACATCAAGACAAGACTATTTAAGGTGGGATTTACTCTATTATGCATGTTAATTGACGCAACAGAAGCAATACATGCAGAAAAGATAGAATGCAATTGACACAAAATCACAAAAACACTAGCAATTTTTTTTTAATATCAAAAGAAAGCTATCTTCCCACCCCACACTTATAACTTACATTGTCCACGATGTAATCAAAGACAAGACAATATCAATTAAAAGCCTAGAGTAAGGATAGAAGTTACCAGGATCATGGTGACGGAGGAAATGGAGGGGGGCTTGCTGCTGAAACTACCATGGACTTCCCTCTTTGGTTTAGACAATTGTGTACCCCACACTTGAACTTTTCATTGTGTGTGAAAAAATTGAACCCCATCTATGCACCCCAAAACACCTTCCCTGTAGAGCATATAAACATTACAAAACAACAGATAAACTTGGGGCAATTAATTTTTTTTTTGTAGTTTCTTGCGGTTATGCGTATAGAGACATAGATATGCTCATGTCATATACCCTCCTTTAAGCACTAGTAGTCATGACAATTAATGCACTATCACACACACATCAGTTCAAGACTTTTTTTTAAAGCATCGAGGACAAAAACAAAAATCAAAATAAATCAACCCAAAATAAAAGAAATAACACAAAATAAAAATTGAAGTTTAAAATCAAAAATTCCTTAGGTTGCCTCCCAAGTAACGCCTTTGTTTAACGTCTTTGGCTCAATGGGGCCATGCCTAGTAGTAGTCAGATTTACTTACGTACTGTACCTCTAATAGGTGTGGTTCAAATCCTTCATAAAAGGGTTTCAATCTATGTCCATTGACTTTAAAATTTTTTGAAGTATCCATGCTTTGAATGTCAACGGCATCATTATCATAGACTTTTGCAACAACAAATGGACCAACCCACTTAGAACGCAACTTACCTCCAAAAAGTTTAGGAGTAGAGTCAAAGAGAAGTACCTTTTGATCGATTTTAAACCTCTTTTCAGCAAGCTTTTGTCATTAAATGCCTTGGTCTTAACTTTGTAAATCATGGCATTCTTGTAAGTGTTGATGCGGATTTCCTCAAGCTCTTGGAGTTGAAGCTTACGTTGCTGCCCTACCTCATCATAACTTGTGTTGCACATTTTCACGATTTCCATCGGCGGAGGATTTAGCCGACGTTGTTGCTGTCTACTCAATTTGTAATCATCATCAAGAAGTATCTGGTGCATGCAGATTATTGGATTTATACCTTTGATGTCGGCAATAGTCCATCCCAAAGTTTCCTTGTGATCTTGAAGTATCCTGAGCAAACTTTCTTCCTCCACCTTACTCAACTCATTTGAAATAATTACTGGAAGTGTGTCTCCAGCACCCAAAAATGTGTATTTAAGGTGAGAAGGCAGTGGTTTAAGCTCTAGATCTGGCGGTTTCACTAAAGATGGCAAAATTTGATTTCTAACAGGTACCACATGGTCATGTCGTATTGGATCCAATGGACTGCACAACTTGCTTTCTTCCATCTGCACCCGGTTTCCATTCAGATCATTTATTGCTTGAAACAAATGATCTGGTAGCACCCAATTTTCGTCCCAGTTTGCTGACTTTGAAGTTGTCAAGTCTTCAGTCAAGGCTACCTGCAAGGCATCACAATTACAAAACTCCAAAACTTTATCAACAAGGGGGTCAACACTATTTATTGCAAAAGCAGATGCATAATCACTTCGGTGCTTTATTGCTTTATTGATATCAAATTTAATCACAGCACCATCAAATTCCATTGTCATAGTTCCAGCATGCACATTTATTTTTATTCTAGATGTTTTCAAGAACGGACATCCTAGTAAAATCATGCCAAAATTTCTAGTATTCCTATCATCCATATTCAACACATAAAAATCAGCCGGAAATACTAATCCATCAACCTGAACCAGGACGTCCTCTAATACCCCTTCTGAAAAGACACTTGATCTATCTGCTAAGGTTAAGACAACCCCATTATGTTTCAAAGGACACACATTTAAAGAAGTGTAAATAGATAACGACATTAAATTAATTGAAGCTCCTAAATCGCACATAGCTTGTTCAATGCCTATGTTACTTATTTTGCATGACATAGCAAACATACCTGGGTCACGCTTCTTAATGGGTAGCTTACCTTGTAACACTGCTGAGACTGATTCTCCCATAACTCCCTCTCGTTATCATGCACCTTGTTCATTCTTGTGCATAACTCTTTCAAAAACTTACAATACCTGGGTGCATGCTTGATTGCAGTCAACAAGGGAATATTGATTTCAACCTTCTTTAAAGTCTCAAACACCTCTGTATCATCAGGGGCCTTCTTCTTCTTTGTCAATCTATGAGGGAAAGATGGTTTCTCAGGGTTAGGCCACACAACCTCAGTGTTTGGGGCTACCTTTTCGGTTTCTATTGATACGACATGCTCATGTTGTATCGCCTGTTTCGGGTCTAGTGCCTCCAATTCCTTCCCGCTTCGAAGTGTTATAGCACTGACATTATGCCCTGGGTTTACCTCTGGTTGGGAGGGTAACCTACCCTGATTTTCCATCCTTGTCACTGCGGAGGCTAGTTGATCCATGCGCGTCTCAAGAGTTCTAAACCTGCTGTCACTTTTGTCAATAAATTTTGTTAGCAACATCTTTAAATCATCATCATTACCTTGCCTTTATTGTTATTGGTATTGTCGAGGTAGATTGTACTACCCTTGCTGGTTATTTCCATTCCCATACCTCAGATTAGGGTGATCATGCCAACCTGGATTATATATGTTTGAAAAAGGATCATATTTCTGGTTGTGGTTGTCATAATTACCGATGAAATTTACTGTTTCATCCTCTTGCAAGGTGGGGCATGTATCGGTTGGGTGCTCTTGAGAAAAACAAAGTCCACATGTTAGAGGAGGTTTATGGACGTGTTGCACAGTGCTAGCGTTAACAATAAATTGCTTTTCCAACAAATCAGTTAGTCTTTCCAGTTTAGATTCAAGACTAGAAGACCTTACCTCATGTACTCCTTGCGTGTTGACATTAGTGCGCATGTTAAACTGCTGTGAATTTGAAGCCATGGATGATATCAACTCTCGTGCTGCTTGAGGAGTTTTGTTTACTAACGCTCCTCCACTCGCATGATCAATGACTCTTCTCTTGTCTTTTATCAGCCCCTCATAAAAATACTGAATAAGGATGTTTAGTAATACCATGTTGTGGGCAACTCGCACATATCTTCTTAAATCTTTTCCAATACTCATACAAAGATTCAGAATCATGCTGCTTCACACTACAGATTTCCCTCCTCAAATTCGCAGCTCTAGATGCAAGGAAAAATCTCTCTAAAAATAATCTTGCATTGTAAACCCACGTATTAACTGAACTAGGAGGTAGATAAAATAACCATTCTTTCGCAGCACCCTCAAGAGAAAACGGAAATGCACGAACCTTGATCTGATTTTCTGTAACTCCTCGTGGTTTAAACCCAGTACAGATCACGTGAAATTCCTTTAAATGTCAATTTGGTCAGTTTGTAACCTATGGAATTTCGACAGCAATTGAATAAGTGCAGATTTTAATTCAAACCCATCTCCTCCAGTCAGATATTGAATGCATAGGGGTTGGGTGTTCACAGGTGGTGCAAGCATCTCTCGAAGTGTCTCAGGATGTGCCTCTGTCATGTTTAGTTTTGAATCGTAATTTGACTCAGATGAAGATATAGCGATTTGCTGTTGTTCTGGTGGTGGCGCAAGAACTATGTTGGTTTATTGCTTACGTGGTCTAGCTTCCTTCCTTAGTCTTTTAGTAGTTTTCTCTATCTCAGAATCAAACCAAAGTTCACCTGCAAAAGAGAAAGGATGCATACAAAACAATAGAAAAGAAGTTAGAAACACAATCAAATAACTCTTTACACACAACTCCCCGACAACGGCGCCAAAATTTGATAGGTTGTCAAACTACCAAAAATAAAAATATAATTCTAATTCTCTAAAAACTAGGTAGCTAGTGGTGAATCGGGTCAAATCCACAGGGAATTAGTGCAGAGTTACTCAAATGCTTAGAAAATAACAAATTAAAGGATTGAAATCGCGGAAGATGTAACTAAAAGTAAAAGAATCGCAGAAAATTAAAAGAAAGCTATAGTGACAGATACGACGGGAGCATGTGGTATTGGCACGAAATAGATCTGGATAGTAAATAATGAAATAAAACGAGATTAAAATGCAATATATGAAGACCTAGCCAAGATACTCTTCAACTCAGCTTGGAAATTCAATCATTGACATCATAAGATAAATTAGACAATTCAGATAGACAAAGTTATAGCCAAAGGTGACGCACTTATTGACCAATCTTCTCTTACTTCGTCGGTAACCCCAGGAAATGCCCTGACAAGATTAATCTCTAGTTGCATTAAGAACAAAAAAGACCCTTGTCCTAACCAATAAATTCGAAAACGCCATAATCTATTAAGTTAGATTATTTAACTCCATCGATTTTACCACCAACATACATCGTTTGCCAGATAAAACCAATTCGCTACTTTGATAGAATAATATCCATGACAATACTATCCTATTCAGCAGTTTATCACTTAATCAATCACACAACTTATGACATTGCACAATTAACTAAGCAATAATAAATCTGGTTCAAGCACACGAATTAAATAAATATCTAAATTGCATAAACAAATAAAAACATAGTCTCACAAATCATCCATGGCTGAATATCCAAGTACCCTGACTAGAAAAGGGTTTAGTTGCTCATAACTAACCTAAGAACACAAGAAAATAACATGTAAATTGAAATCATAATGGTGGCTGGCTGCTAACTACCGAAAAATAAAGGAAGGACGTACAAAAGTAAAGCTAAAGTTCTCAGAGTTGACAATTGGGCTTTAAAAGTCGTCCATAAATTCGGCCTAGTTCTTGCCTGATACGATATGAGCATGTAGGATCTATTCCAGCATGTAACTTCTCCAAAACCAAATCCCTTGCATTACGATTCTAATCCCCACTTTGGTCTCCTGCACACATAACAAACATAAAAGCAAACAAAAACATACAAATAATAAACAAACATATGCGAAATGAATGCAAACTATCCTATAAACTGTGCATGAAATGCAACCTATCAATATGTGCCTTTTACATGTATCCCACATAGAAATATTTATTGTTTCACCTTTTCAGATACAAGTATTTTTCGATAAAGATCATTTGGAAACTATATAAAGCTGCTATAAGCGCAGTGCTTTCAATTCTACGAGCTATTAGTTATTCATGTTATTTCCCTTAATTATCTAAATAACTTCTTTCTACTCTTATATTAAATCAAAATTTTATCAATTTAGACTAATTTGGTTCAGGTGCCTTAAAGCAAACCAATTCTCTAGAGTTGTTCCTCATGAGCTTGGGAAATTAATCAACTTGTAAACTTTGTATGCCTCATTCCTCCTATTTTTTGGTTTAAGAGATGAGTTTTACTCTAATTTAAGTGATGTTTTGCATAATTGAAGTTTGAATAAACATATCTTCTGAGGATCCATCCTTCTAATTATCTTCCCAAGATGTTGTCTTCCAATTTGTTGATCGGAAACTTGCCAATTTCATATCTAGGCTTTGTGAATCTAACAGATCTGTAGGTTTCATAGCATTCTTTTCTAATTTAGAAACTTGCATTCTTTTTTATGAAACTAACAAAATTTTTTTGGCCACTGCAGTACGATAAGTGATTAAAACTTCAATGGAAGCATTCCCAACTTTAAACTAGGTATAACAACAGATGGATTTAAACTTTCATATTATGATGAAAGTAAAGGTCAATGGACAACTACCGAATGCAAAGAAAAATGGGTGAGTACATAGTTCATTTACAAATATTTCTTAAATGAGACTGTGTATCTAATTAATTCTTAATTTTCAGGAATTAATGTGTAAAGAATTGGCACATTCAATAGAACAGGGTCATTCGATGACAGAGGATGAAGTGTGTGATAAAGTCTTGGGCACTAGATCGGATTATGTTGCCTCGACCACAAAGGAAGACTTCGATCAAAAAGAAACTTCAAGATGAACTAGAGGAGTCGAAGAAGGTTAATAAGGAGTTACAGTCTCAAGTCGATGAATTGAATAAAAAAGTTGGACAAATGCAGGATCAATTAACTACCGAAGTCGAACAACAAAGAATTGAATTTGAACAACAAAAAAAGCCCTTGGAAATTTTATATTCTACTCATAATATTTGTTTAGGTTAGATATATGTACTCATATTGATACACTTATCCCATATTTTTTATATTAATTAGTAAATTGTGACATGTTTGTGAATTGCAATTAAATTATAAATTGTCTGCTCGTATGAAATTCTTGTGATATATGAATAATTATTGAAAGTATTGATATACTAAAAAAATGAAGAATTAAATAAATAAAATTCATAAATAATATTGAATAGTTATTAAACAAATAAGATTTTTTAAACAATTTATTTAAAAATAATTATTAAAATTGAAAATTATTAAATTGAAATTATTTTTGAAAAATGAAAATAATAATAATTAAAAGAAAATAATTCTATTTGCGACGTTTTTTTAAAACATTCCATAATGTTTTAAAAATGTCGCAAAATATGACTTTCTGCGATGTTTTTAAAATGTTGCAAAAAAAATCGCAATATATGGCTTTCTGCAACGTTTTGTAATGTGACGTTCCGTGATGTTTCTGAAAAAGGTCATAGAAAAACCAATCTTTCAGTGACAACTTTTAAAACATCACGGAATGTCATCCCAAAACTTTGCTCTTCTTCCTCATAAGTAAAACAGGCTGCTTAAGTGGTGCTCTGGAGACGTAGGCACATTTGGCCGAACTCCGTTTTCAAATTTCCAGGTGTGTTCTTTCCTTATCGCTTTTATTATTCCGCATTTATTATCTTGTTTCTTTTTAAGTTGTAGTGTAGTATTCAATATTATTTGTTGGGTATATTTGTAGTGTTGTGTTCAATTTATTTGGGTGTATTTACTATTTATGTGTATACACAAATTAGGTTGTGATAAATACACCGTACACATAATTTCTGTCTAGGAGGCCGGGTTTTAAGTGGGACAGTTTGTGACCCCTCTGCCCTTTCCTAGGACTTTATGTGGAATGGTAATACTGTCTAGGAGGTCATTGTGATCTTTCCTGGGTATTATCGAATCGGTTCACTTCAATAGTTGTTTGGTTTAGAGGGAAAATTACCCGATTTTCCTAATAAGTGGTATCAAAGCTAAAGGTTCGTTCTTGGTTTATTTGTAATTTTTGTTATATTGAATACTATATTTTGAGTATGTAATGGCACTTAATGATCAAAAAACATTGGGGACATCGGCTTCTTCATCATCATGGTCGAGGATTCCGTTTTCAAGTTTGAAATTGGCGGTGGAGATATTTGACGATATTGGCCATTTCGGCATGTGGAAAAGGGAGGTCTTAGACTCCCTTTTCCAGCAGGGTCTTGACATTGCCATTGACGAAAAGAAACCAGAAGATGTTGAGGATAAGGATTGGAGTATCATAAATTGGTTGGCATATGGAATAATTCGATTGTGTCTGTCCAGAGAGCAGATGTTTGCTTTTAAGAACGAGACTTCTGCACACAAATTATGGAAGGCATTGGAGGAAAAATTTATGAAAAAGAGTGGTCAGAATAAGCTCCTTATAAAGAAAAGGTTGTTCCGATTTAATTACCGACCAAATACTACTATGAATGAACACATCATTATGTTTAATCAGTTAGCAGCAAACCTGTTGAATTTAGATGTTAAATTTGAGGATGAAGATTTGGCTTTGATGTTGTTATCATCTCTTCCCGATGAATTTGAACACTTAGAGACTACGTTACTTCATGGGAAGGAGAAATATGTCTTTAGATGCTATATGTTCTGCTTTGTATAGTTATGAATTAAGAAAGAAGGATAAAATGAAAAACAAAACAGCTACAGCAGATGAAGCATTGGTAGCAAGAGGTCATCTGCAAAGCCAGTCAAAGGGGAGAAGAGGAAGATCCAAATAAAAAAGTCAAGTTGCCAAAGATGAGTGTGCTTTCTGTCATAGGAAAAGACACTAGAAGAAAGACTGTTCAAAATTGAAGAAGAAAAGGAAGGCTCAGAAAGATGCAAACGTTACAGAGTGTAAAAGTAACACGGAATCAGATATCTCTTTGGTGGTTTCACCTTCGGCATCGCATCTAGACAAGTGGATTTTGGATTCAGGTTGCTCCTACCATATGTCTCCCATCTAGGAGTGGTTCTTTGATTTTGAAAAACTCAATGGAGGGTTGTTTACATAGGTAATGATAATACATGTAAAACAGCCAGCATAGGTTCAATCAAGCTGCAAAATCATGATGGATCCACTAGAATTTTGAGGGATGTGCAGTACCTGTAGAAGTTGAAGAAGAATCTCATCTCTTTGGGGACTTTAGAATCAAAAGGCCTAGTTGTAATGATGCGAGATGGAATTCTTAAAGCAACTTAGGAGTACTGGTAATGTTGAAAGGCATGAGGAAGGACAATCTGTATTATTACCAAGGTAGTACAGTGATTGGGATGGTAGCAGCAGCAACTTCAAGTAGTAAGAAGGATGTAGAGGCAACAAAGCTATAACATATGCATTTGGGACATGCTGGTGAGAAATCCTTACAAACCCTTGCCAAGCAAGGATTGATGAAAGGTACAAAGAATTGCAAATTGGAATTTTGTGAACATTGTGTCCTAGGAAAATAACGAAGAGTGAAATTTGGCACCGTTATCTATAATTCCAAGGGAATTCTAGATTATGTGCATTCAGATGTGTGGGGACCATCTAAGACTCCATCACTTGGAGGTAGACATTATTTTGTCACTTTTATTGATGATTTTTCCAGAAGAGTGTAGCATAGTTCGACACTTCACAGTTAGAAAAACACCACAACAAAATGGGATGTCGAAGTGTATGAACAAGACATTAGTGGAGAAAGTTCATTGTATGTTGTCTAAGGCAGAAAATTTTGGGCTGAGGATGTGACATATGCTCAACATCTTGTCAATCGCTTGCCTTCATCTGTTGTAGGTGGCAAGACTCCTTTAGAGGTATGGTCTGGGAAACCTACAACATATTACGATTCCTTGCGTATTTTTGGTTCTATCACATATTATCATGTGAATGAATCAAAGTTGGACCCATGAGCAAAGGAGGCTCTATTTATGGGCTTCAATGCTGGAGTTAAGGTATATCGTTTTCGGTGTCTAGAGTCAAAGAAGACAATTGTCAGCAGGGATGTTACCTTTGATGAATCTGCAATGTTAAATAAGGTAACTCTAGAAAGGGCTGATGGTACTTCACGGCAAGTGGAGTGTATGCCGAAGCAGGTGGAGTTTGAACAGACAGTGGTGATCCCAGCAAAAAGCAATACTAGTGACTCTCCTATGGCAGAAAAAAGTCAGATGAGGAAGAGGCTCCAACCTAGGAACCTCCACACCAATTAGAGTCAATTGTCGTTAGAAGGACAAGACGAGAAATTCAAAAACTTGCTCGTTTTACTGACATGGTGGCTTGTGCACTTCCGGTTGTTGATAATGTTCCATCCACCTTTCCAGAAGCCGTCCAAAGTTCAGAAAGTGGTAGATGGAAAGGTGCAATGGAAGAAGAAGAGATGTAATCTCTTCAGAAGAATAAAATATGGAAGCTGACACAACTACCGATGGGCAAGAAGGCAATTGGATGCAAATGGGTGTTTGCTAAAAAAGAAGGATTTCTTGATAAAGATGATGTTCGCTACAAGGCAAGATTGGTGGCTAAAGGCTACACTCAGAAGGAGGGAATTGATTATAATGAGGTATTTTCTCCAATTGTTAAATATTCTTCCATTAGAATTTTGTTGGCCTTGTTAGCGTAGTTGAATTTGGAGCTAGCTCAACTTAATGTGAAGACCGTATTCTTACACGGTGACTTGAAGGAGGAAATCTATATGTCTCAACTAGATGGATACAAGGTTGCTGGTAAAGAAAATTGGGTTTGCAAACTGAACAAATCGTTGTACGGACTAAAGCAATCTCCAAGACAGTGGTACAAACAATTTGACAAGTTTATGAAGGGTCAGAAATACATAAGAAGCAATTACGATCATTGTGTGTATTTGCGCAGACTTCGAGATGTGTCTTGCATCTACTTACTCTTGTACATTGATGATATGCTGATTGCAACGAAGAGCCAAGTTGAGATTGACAAATTGAAGGCTCAGTTTAGGAAAGAGTTCGAGATGAAGGATTTAGGAGTAGCTAAGAAGATTCTCGGTATGGAGATAAGCAGGGATAAAGAGAGAGGCAAGCTTTGACTGACACGGAAGCAGTACTTAAAGAAGGTCTACAACGTTTTGGTATGAATGAAGATTCAAAACTTGTAAGTACCCCACTTGCTCCTTATTTGAAACTAAGTAGTCGGTTATCTCTTAAGTTAGATGAAGAGTGAGAATACATGGCGAAGGTCCCATATTCTAATGCAGTTGGAAGCTTGATGTATATAATGGTGTGTACGAGACCAGACATTTCACATGTTGTTAGTGTTGTAAGCAGGTACATGCATGATCTGGGCAAGGTTCATTGGTAAGCTGTGAAATGGATTCTATGGTATATCCAAGATACTGTAGATGATGGTTTAGCTTTTGAGTAGGATGAATTACTTAGTCAACATGTAGTTGGATATTGCAATTCTGACTATACAGGTGACTTAGATAAGTGATAGTCTACAACTAGCTATTTATTCACTTTAGCGAAGGTGTCAGTTAGTTGGAAGTCTACTTTGCAGTCAACGGTAGCTTTGTCTATAACAGAGACAGAGTATATGGCTATTACAGAAGCTGTGAAAGGGGTAATTTGGCTTCATAGGTTGCTTAAAGACTTCGATGCTGGTCAAAAACAACTTAAGGTATATTCTAACAGTCATAGTGCTATTTATTTAGCAAAGAATCAAGTCTTTCATGCAAGGGCGAAGCACATTAATGTTCGCTATCACTTTATGCGGGAAATTCTGGAAGAAGAGGAGATACTTCTCCCAAAGATTTGGAATACAGAGAATCCGCAGGATATGTTGACCAGGTGGTTACAAGAGTCAAGTTTGAACATTGTTTATACTTGGTTAATATCCTGCACATTTGAGTCGGCGTTTGACGGCGCAAATTTGGAAGCACCGCGAAGGCTGTTTTTATTATTTGTTTGATTGAGAAGATTTATATTTAATGGAATAAGAAATTGTGCCAAGGTAGAGATTTGTTACAATTTGGCAACTTTTCATCTATCCTATATCGTGAGTTTATGTGTTTGGAAGTTATAAAAGAAACTCCTCCCCTCCCATTATATATCATCCCAAAACTTTGCTCTTCTTCCACATAAGTAAAACAGGCTGCTTAAGTGGTGCTCCGGAGACGTAGACACATTTGGCCGAACTCCGTTTTCAAATTTTCGGGTGTATTATTTCCTTATCGCTTTTATTACTCCGCATTTATTGTCTTGTTTCTTTTCAAGTTGTAGTGTAGTATTCAATATTATTTGTTGGGTATATTTGTAGTGTCGTGTTCAATTTATTTGGGTGTATTTACTATTCATGTGTATACACAGGTTAGGTTGTGATAAATACACCGTGTACATAATTTCTGTCTAGGAGGCTGGGTTTTAAGTGGGACCGTTTGTGACTCCTCTACCCTTTCCTGGGAATTTAAGTGGAATGGTAATATTGCCTAGGAGGTCATTGTGATCTTTCCTGGATATTACCGAATCGGTTCACTTCACTAGTTGTTTGGTTTAGAGGGAAAATCACCCAGTTTTCCCAACAAACTTTGCTTAGAATCAAATGCATTAATTTTTCATGTGTTTGATTTATTCTTTAAAAAGGTCCAAATGTTCAAGTAGAAAAATACCGGCTCTTATTTACCCAAAAAAAAACTGGCTCATAATATATTCTCTACTTTACCATTTTTTTTTGTCAATATAAGCAACATGGATTTTTAATTGAATAAGATAATCATAAATTAAAAGTTTAATATATAATAATTACAAATTTTACCAATATTAAAAAAAGTTTATAAAATTTATATATCACATATTTATTATTAAATATATGCTAAATATATCTATTTTGTTTTTATTTTGGCATATTTTTAATTTGGCATTTTTTAATCATCTTGAATTCAAACACTAGTTGGATAATGTTATAGATAGAATATATTTCTATCTTGTATAGAAGTTGATTTGGTGGAGGATTATGTGTCTTACGTGAACGAAGAGCCAAAGATACATATTTGAAGTTCTTTTGTTCTCAATCGTCATTTTAATAAAGCATAAGCACAAGTTAGCGTCTCTATTAGTCAGCAATATTCATCAAACAATCAGTTCCTTTAAAAGTGTGCATCTAAAATTGGTGTATTGGTTGTTAGAGAATATATAAAACCAATTGAGTTGGCCTCACACAATAGCTTAAGCTATTGTGGTGAAATGGTCGCTTAACATGGTATTAGAGCCTCTGTGACTAAGTGGTCTTGAGTTCGAATCCTACCACCCACCTATTAAATTAAGCACAATATAAAGTAGGCCTATGCAAGTTTCAAGCCCAAAGGGCTTTCACTTGAGGGGGTGTGTTAGAGAATATATAAAACCAATTGAGTTGACCTCACATAACAAGATATATATATATATATATATATATACATATATATATAAAGAAACTTCAGATGGTTTCTAAAGATGTCAATCACTTTATAACAAATGTCAACCTTGTGAAATATAAAAGTCTATTGCTTTTTTCACCCATCATATTTCTATCTTACTCAAATTTGCATATATATGATATGACATAGAATTAATGGCTTATGATGGGTGACAAAACTCGATTAATTTTAGAGGAGTATGTCTACATTTAATACCTTTGTTTCTCAATATCTCCCTAACATAGTAGATCTCTTTGTTTCTCATTTTATTTTTTTCTTTACATCTCCATTAGTATTGTATGAAATGAATCCACATAAATGGGACATGTATAATTAACTAGGATAGGATATATTGTTTTCTCCATATCCTATTGCATGATTGTACAAAATAAACAACTTTAGGGTACATAACTTCACCTTGAATTGATGGTTACATTTTAAAAGACCTCTTTAATAAAAAAAAATTTAGGGTAGAGACTATCAAATATAAGAGCACATGTATTAAACTCTAAGAGTTGGTTTATCAAGGAAGCTAGAATCTATGAATGTGATCCAAGATGATAGACTATAAAATATAAGAGTACGTATATTAAATTCTGACATCGGGTTTATAAAGGAACGTAGAATATATAAATGTGATTCAAGAACTCTATTTATCATCTATTTAGAAATTAGGTTAGGAGGAGCATGATGAGCTTCCTTATTTTCACCAGAGAATATAGTAAGTTATTAAGTGCATGCACACACAATTATAGTTATTACTTTATCAAAGTTTTATATCCTATGTATTTGCAATCCATTTTGTATTAGAAATCTATCTCTTTAAGTCTAATTTAAAGGAATAGAGATTTCATAAATTTCTACATATATCAAATTTGCTAACTTTATTAGTTTTTCCTCTTATTTAATATGAATAATTTTTCTTAAAGTACATGTGTCATTAGCGTGAATATTGCAATGATAGCTTCTAAACTTATGGAACCATCATTATCTACTAATACAACAATAAGTTCAAAATTTGAAAATGTGGTTTGCTATTGTGGGTTAAATTCCCCACTAAGTGGAGCGATCATAATCTCGACTAAAGATTCTATGAAGGCTCCATGTATCTACTAAGAATATATTTACTATTAATTTAAAACTTTTGTGCTTGAAGATTATATAATAAAATAAAATTTTTTAGGGTTGGAGGTGCGAATTTTTTTAATGGTATAATGATAAATTTACCAAAAGAGTTGTTGAAGTAATTCAAAACTTAAGGAATGAAGCATCAATGTTAAAAAAAAAAATGGTTGAAATAAGTGCTATTGGAATAAATACAGTTGAAACATGCACAACTTAGGAGTTTGAGGGCAAATGGAGCTTATGAAGCAAGACATAAATTTGTTGTCGAAAGAGGAAGAAAAGATGAAGATTATGATAATAAATATTGTTATAAGATTAGTTATGCATATGATATTGTTATCTTTAACTATGCAGTATTAAACTACAATATTAAATATCAAAACTTGACTTATGTTAAAAGTAAGGAATCTACACTTGACAATTTAATTGTAATGATTTGACATATGATTGTCTATAAACGAAAATATCAATATTTGAATGGATTGGAATTGATAACTACATGTAGACAAATGTTATGCCAATATGAATAGTTTATAAAGCAAAAAAAATTTCAAAAAAAGCCATTAGCAGGTATGACAATAGTTTATGCCCTAAAAAGTCAACAACACTTACGTTAAAAAGCCATCAGTACATCTTTTATATGTCAATAGCACACATACATAGAAAAGTTATTCTACATTATTTCCCTCATTTCTAGTAGATTGGGAAAATTATTCTTATAATGATTGTGCCAATGATGATGTCCTTTTATTTGCTTCAATTTGTAACTATTACAAAGTAACACTAGAATGTTCATTGCCCGTAAACCCCTTGTTTCAAATGATAACATGAATAAATGCGGATCAACTTCTCCAAACTTTCTTTTACTAGCATGTCTAGATCTACCAATCTAGAAAAAAAAATGTAAAAATTATTATAATCACATTTGTTAATTATTTTAACTAAGATAAATTAATAAAAAAGACATTCATTATAGTATTGCTTTATTGAGTCGATGCAATAATATCATAAGACTTTGTTTGCATTACTTACCTTTTTTCTAATAGAAACACATTCATCAGTTTTTACAACCAAGATAAATTGATAAAAACCACATTCCTTATAATATTGTTGTATTGACTTATTATAATATTATCATCAACTATGTTTGTATTGTTGACTTATTTTTTCGATGAAAATATATTCTTTAGTTATTACAACCAATATAAATTAATTAAAATTGAAGGTTATATACCTACAAAGATGCCTCTATGATAACTTCATAAACATTAGTTATTACAAGGTTTAAAAATTATATGCATATGATTCAAATAAAGGTTTTATACGTAAGAAGAAGCCTCAATATGTAATATCGAGCCTTCCTTATTGTTTTTTTTGAATTTATGGCTAGAATTGTCATATTTCCAACATTTCTTCACCTGTCCTTTCTCAGACAATTTATTTAAATCTTTTAATTTTTTAAGCTCCTTTGATCGTCTCCTTCACGTATTGTGGATCTACATGGCATTACTATTTTAATAGGATCAGCTCTGCATTAGTTGAATGCCAGAAAATTTCACCCTTAATAAGTTATAACACATGTTCATGCGAACTCATGAACCAGCCCTTCTTATAACACAAATCTGCAAATGTCTTAACCCTTTTTGTGAATGATGGATTACACTAATCACATGTTTACAAAGAGTATCCATTAGGTCCTGTACCCAATAACTATAGGTTTATTGTCTACCAATCTTCATAGTATGTTTGTCATTACCCTTTGAAACTTCATAAAAA
>JAOSBN010000002.1:38561971-38574721 GCA_027563595.1 Erythroxylum suave
TTCAATGGTCAAGTAACAAATTATTTTGGAGCTGTGAATTCAGTTCTTTACATGTTTCTTGTGCTAACACTTAAGATGGTTGATTCTGTGACCTAGGGTCTTGAGGAACTGCAACATTACTGGCGAGATTCCTGCTGTTGTATGGACAATGCAGAGTATGGAAATGTTGTAAGTAAACAATGTTTAGTGTATGAGCTTGTGTAACTATAGAAGTGATTTTTTTTTTCCTTTTAATCCATGTCATTGATTAGCATAGGTGCAGCTTTTCCTCGATCTCTTGCTACTATCACTCAATACCATTTCTAACTCCTCAAATTGGCACTGTGAATGGTCTGTAGACAGGTTGCACACTCCCCTTTGTCGTACCATTCACTTCATTTTGTGTTGATAGGTGATGAATACTTCCATTACCTCTGTGGATAGAAAGACACGTAGTTGTGAAGAGTGGTGTTTGTGTCCAATTTCCAGAATTATTGCCCTGCTTAGCTTCTTTCTGTTACATTTTTCATCTCTTCTGTTTTATCATGAACTAAGTTGTGTTAGCTTACATAGATTGTAGCAGAGTGCTGATACACTGCATAGTGTAACGGCAAAACCTTTCACATGCGTCTTCTGTTTACCACATTGCTGGTTGAAGAATTCTACCAACATTTAGGGTATCTTTCAGGAGTTGTCAAAATACTTCCAAAGCGTCCTAAAAAAATATATAGGGGGTTCTCATTTCATATTTTTATGATTCTTTTGGCTGCTACAGTTGAGCAATCTCTTATTTTTCACCTAATTGATTACCTTTGCTGCTAGAACCTTCTTAAGACCAAATGCTTATGCCATTTATTGCCACTATTCTAGGGATGTCGGTTTCAACAAGTTGGTTGGGAAACTACCAACCACCATAACTGCTGAGAGACTGCGATTTCTGTACGTCTGTGGTTAAACCGTTAGTTGGAATTTCGTTAAGTTTATGTTTATCTAATTGTTGCGCCTTCATTATTACACTTACTTTCATCTAGCAACCCTAAAGTATTAAACTGAATTAGTTTGTATTGCTTCATGATTTGTTAGTGACATGGCATACTAACTATTTAATAACGTTCATCAGCTTTCTTTTAGGAAACTCCTTAGAGGGAGATGTACCGAGTTCAATCTTGAGGGAAGGAACTTCTGTGTAAGCTTCTTATCTGGAATTTTTCGTTGATATCATTTGTTTGTGCAATAGATATCTCATACATCCTCAAAAAAGGATCAGTCATATTTTTAGTACGTATAGGCTTATTATCATTTTTCTTCAAGTTTGATACGCCAATTTGATGTTTTTTATTGGAATTTTCAACATTCTGGACTGTTGTGTAACAATACAAAACTACTTGGTCTTCAAAAGTTTATTGTAGCTCAGAATTCCATGGTTTCTAGAGAAGCAAAAGATTTGGAAAAAAGGTCTCCCTTCTTACGAATACTTGTTCAATCTCTTTAATCAAATCATGGGATGTTTTGACAACTTAGAGAACTTTTGGACAGAACATTCTTTGTTTTCTTGATGGAGAATTCTCTATATATACAAAGTGCAAGCTCTATAAAAGGCACAAATGCTGCCTTAGATGAGGTATGAAATTAGCCTTTGATAGGACTGCACAAAATCAGCCTTAATAGGTGTGTATAAGTATTTAATGTATTAGCTATCATAAATTGATAGCTAATACTATTGGCATCCCCACTCAAATTGATGTTAGTATGTCTACAAGCATCAATTTGCCAATAAGAAAATTAATTTGCTGATATGTCATGAATGAAGTGAAAATAATGCAATTTGTAGACCTGTGGATATATGTGGGAGAGTGATGGCTTGGCAATCCTAGGTAGGATTGGCATTGAGGCGGCCTGGGCTTGACCTGAAGCTTGATCGACCCTAACTTGAGCTTGATTAGACTTCAGTTCGAAGCCCATTCAAGCCTGTGTTATTTGACTCGAGCTTGAGTCCAAAACTGACGTGCCCAAAAATGGCTTGAATTAAGGCTGGAGGTTTTTTAGAAACTATCAATAGTCTAAATCAAACACAAACTTGGTAACAAACCACTACACATGAACAAAAGCTAAAATCTGGCTCTAGTCTATATTAAAGCAAGGATAAATCTTTCAATTTCTTTTGGCATCTGTGTGATCTGTTAGTTTACAACTGAAATTAGAAGACCTTATACTGTTTCTAAACTTTTGTCAAAACAACACCAAGTAGTGCAATAGTGAGACCAAGTAGTTACCTTTCCAAGCAGCGAAACCAAGCGACAACAATAAGACAACTATTGGCAATGGTGATGTAGATTGTGGAGATGACAACTGATGATGATGGTAGCAACAACAACAACAACAAACAACATTACCTGTAGCCATATAGAGAGCATTTCAGTCTTCAAGTTTTCATCAAAATAAATTAGGTGCCAAAGAAGAATACTAGGGATTTAGAAATTGATATCCCGAAACTATGTCATTTTGATACATAAATAAAAAGACGTCATTTTGTATATGAAAGAAATTCAGCATTTGAGTTGGGCGATGCTGAAAGCACAAGCACAAACCTTGACTAATTCCAGAAAAAGAAAAAGTTCGAGTTTGACCTAAGGTATGGTAAACTTGAGCCAAGCCTATTAACTTCGGGTAGGGCTACACTGGATTTAATTAGGCTCTGGCCCTTTTACCGTCCCTAATCAAGGCCTTTGGATGGAGTGAAAGGTGACTTCTATATGCTTTGCGTGTCATGATAGAGTTAGCAACAATTATGAATGACACTGTTGTTGTCAACATGTAATGCAGTTGCTTGAATTTAGAGATCACATAGCGAAATGATCTCGATAACATATAGAAGATATGGAACAATACTCTGCTTTAGTTGAAGATTTGGAGACATAGTCCTGCTTCTTGCATTTTAAGAGATAAGAGTATCACCAAGAAACATGTGCCATCTAATAGTAGATCTCTTGGTGTCTAGATAGCTGGCAGACCTTCAACATTGTTGTAGGCTTAGACCTAGAGTGAGGAACTGGTAGTTAAAACTAAGTCATGATCGTATGATGCATTGAATTGTGGATAAATGGAGATGTTGAAGAGCTTGCATCAACTTGTTTACAATGTGGACAACATAAGAGATATCTAATGAGTAATGTTTAGATAGATAACACTACCCACTACCTTCCAGTTTAAGGGTTCTCAAGAAGCTCTCTTTCATTACTATACGAGTGTCAACATGAATAGTACTGTTGAGTTCAGTCAATTGAACGAAATTCTGAATTTACTTATATTGATTTAAGAAAATACTTTGAGATCGATGATGTACTTCTAAACTCAAAAACTATTTACCTTCAAATCTTAGTTTCATAATAAATTGATCCTTTTAAGTAGTTTCATAAACATATTGAATAGAACCAAGCCCTTTAGGAGGCAATGTAGTATAAATAATGTTTGTATTTTCAATCTAAAGATTCATGAAGCTAGAGTAGAATTTAGAAATATAAAGACTGCCCTTTTAAAGAGTGTTTAATTCATTTTCAACTAAAACTAATGACTAGTGTTATGTTGGTTGTAGAACCACTTTAAATAAGACAACATCTCAATTAGAGTCTTGAACGGTCAAAAATTCAAGATAATGTTGGGTGTGATAGATCCCAAAATGTATGCGCTGATTTGAGTATCCTTGATTTCTCATTTGACATTTTCATATTTATTCTTGTTTTCATTGAGATGTTTTCATACTTATTCTTGTTTTCATTGAGAGAAGGATTACTATCATCAATATGGTCCCATGAATCCTTAATTTGACAAATATTTTGAAATAGAATTCCCAAGGTGAGTAATTTTTATTTCATTAATATGAATTGGCATTCTTGTGCTTTTATTGGGTCTAGCGTTCCTTTTCTCTTCGTACTAAGGTACTAGAAAGTGCCATTTTTGTTTATCTTTTTCCCTTTGCTAATGATTGGGCGAGAAAGCAAGGTGAGGTTAGTGGAGTGATCAAATACGATCAGTTTTTCAATGAGTTTCTTTGATAGATGCTTCAATTCAAGATCTATAACCATTGCATTGTGAAACCCTTTTGTTCAGGCGTAAAGATATGGATACCGCCGATGAGTAAATATTTCATAGTAGCCTTATTAGACTGTACATCTTTCTTTGTATATCTAGATAATAGGTAAGAATATAAATTGAAACATTCTAAGCTACAAAGATAGTTATTAAATCGTTAGCGCCACATAAAAACATTCCTCCTAGAGTAGTTGTTAATACGAATAAGAGAAACTCTGTTGTAGCCATTTTTGTACATTCAATGTACTCTACGGATAGAGGAATACACAGAGTTGAACATAGTAAAATAAGAAATTGAAAGATTTCGTTGAAATTGTTCATTTGGAAATTTCCCGAAAAGCTAATCATAGGTTCTATAGAGGTCGGTCAAGAAAGATGGATTTACAAAGGAGAGATCATGCATGCAAGAAAGAAAGATCCAGCCTCATGCTTATTCGAAGACATGATGCTGAGATACTAGAGTTAAGATAAAAAATGAAATAATCGAAGGCAAGAAGCTGAATATGCAAAGAATAAGAGAAGAGATGGACTAGTTTTCAGATAAAGGTGGAACTAGAGTTGAGATAAACAAAAGGAGGGACAAGGATAGAATATACAAAAGGCTGCACTAGGACTAAAGGCTCTAGTACCATGACAAATTAGGGAAATTTTTAGATGGAAAATATTATGTTTTATTGGTGGACAATTCTCAATGTATACAAAGTACAAGCTGAATTTTATCCCTTAAAAATAGTTAAACTACTATGCACATATTTTTCTATAGCTAAAAGATCCTGCTTAAGAAAAGATTTTCAAATGCATAATTGTTCAAAAGGCACATAATCTGCCTTTGATGAGATACTAAATCAGCCTTTGATCGGGCTGCCCAAAGTCAGCCGTCAATTATGATAGCTAATGTGCTGACCGTTTTGACGTCTTGACTGTTAACAATTTGTATTGCAATATTGGCATTGTGTTAGGCATCTACTTCCCTCAAAAGAAATCTGAAGCTTTTCTTTTCCATATCTAAAATCATAATCTGCTGGCATGGTAGCTACTTGTTACCCTGGATGTTCTGATGGGTATGTTTGCTTGAGATTGCTGGTATTCCTCTCAGTTAAAAGCACTGACACGAGGATTGTAAACCTGGTGGAGGATTGCAGGGGATTTTTATTTCTGTAACAGCAAATCAACCATTAGGATCCATATTCCCTGAACATCATCTTATTATTAACATTACCAATTCAAGATATCAATACCAATTCAAGATATCGTTATAAATGCTTATGTGCAGTGATTTGTCATACAATAACTTTACATTCCAAGGGCATGCGCAGCCTGCTTGTCGAGAGAACATGTAAGATACCATCCTGCTTACTTCATATTTCCAATTTGATATAGGTTTTAATGACACAGTTAATTTGTTTCCTTTCCATTTTCACTAGGAATATGAACCTGAACATGTTTCAAAGCTTCTCAGGATTGAACAGCTCGTAAGAGTTTCTTTTCTTGGGATTTTTCTTTTTGTTGGGGAAAATGAAAAGTAAGGAAACAGAATATTGATCTATGAATCAATGGATTCTAAATTGCATTTTTCCTATCCTTGTACAGGCGACGAATTGTTCCGTGCACTGAGACTTTTAGTTGTCCTCTATGTAAGTAGTATTTACTAATCTTCCACAACTTGAATGAAGCTTTGTAATAACTTCAAACTCCAGCATATATACTACCTGGAGTGAGATAAGCCCATCAGATTTCCTAGTAAAGTTCAGCTTAATCGTATGATAAATAAGAGTATTGCAATGCATATTCTAATGCTACATTCAAGCAAATATTAAATTTAATTATATATCTCTTTTTTTTTCCTTTTATGACAGATTCAAATTGTTTGCTGGTGAACAGTGGAGGAAATGACATTACAATCAAGGAAAACGGCACAAATTTTTTATATTTTGGAGACGGAGGAGTCGAAGGAGGTGCTGCTAAGTATTATATAAATGGCAATAACTACTGGGGACTTAGTAGCAGTGGAGATTTCATGGATGACTTTGATGCTCAAAATACTCGTTACATTGTATCTCTTCAATCATCAAATATCCCCGAAATGTACTCAACAGCACGCATAACTCCAATTTCGCTGACATATTTCCACTATTGCTTAGAGAATGGGACATACACAGTTCATATCCACTTTGCCGAATTACAGTTCACTGATGACAAAACATATAGTAGCCTTGGAAGGCGCAAATTTGATATTTATATTCAGGCAAGTTCTAGGACTTAAAATTGTATATTTTTGCTGTTGCAAGGATTTACCAGACCACATTGCTGCAGGAAAGGTTGTTGCTGGAGAATTTTGATATTGAAGATCAAATTGGTGGTGTGCAAAAGCCTTTAATAAAATCAATTCCAAATGTCAATGTGACTAATAATATGTTGGAGATCCGGTTCTATTATGCTGGCAAAGGGACGACAAGGATTCCTCATAGAAGTGTTTATGGTCCTATCATTTCAGCCATCTCTGTTATGTCTGGTGAGTAAATTATATGATCTTCGTCTCTTGCAAATTATGTGAGCAGATGTTACTTGTTAATGTTCAAGGACGGATCATGGTTTTTGGACTGATATTATCTACATGATGGATCCCTCTTGACAGGAGATCTCATACTTCTTCTGCTAGAAGAAATATCTTCATTTTCTTTTAACTTGGTGATGCAATACAGCGAATTTATTTTTGTTACTTTCAGTATCTTCAACTTCTTTCTGATGTAGATATGACTGTCACAGAGTTAATTTATGCAAATTAATCAACAATTGCATTCTTTGATTTGGCAGATCTGAAAAGTTGTTCAGTTGAGAAAAAGAAGGAAACTGTCCCTATAATTGCTGGGGTTCTAGGAGCTGCATGTCTTATATTCTTGATGCTAGGCATTCTTTGGTGGAAAGGATATTTGCCACAGAAGTGTGCTTCTCAAAAAAGTAATCATCTTATTGACTTGTTTCCTGCACCTGATAAGTTTCTCTCCATTTTTTTCCCACGTATATATTAAAAAATACTAAGCTTGGAGTTTCTCTGTCACTTAACTGCACGCCCCTGACACTGCCATAACTTGTAGTGAAAGGATGTTTCTTTAAGATGAAAATAATTGCATGCATTACTGATAAAAAGTTACTCTGGTTGTAGTTGAATGTCGAATTTATACATATCTAAGCAAATATGGTGATGATTCTTTTCTTGACGATGTTGGTTCCATAACTGATTGTCCCATCGTAGGATTTGTTGCCTCACTAGGATGCAAATATGAAGTAATTTGAACTGGGCTAAATGAGAGGGACTGAGAGGGAGGAGAAACATAAAGTCATTAAAATAGATGAGAGGAAGCATTACTTAACCTTAAATGAAAACGACTATGCACAGTAATGTTATAAGTCGAGAAACATGGTCGTTGAAAATGTTTTTTTACCCTGAAATTGTGGTAAGTATGAAGAAAGTAACTGGCTTGCTTCATCCTTCTAGTTGTCGGCATTTGTTGATGGATGCAATTGAGAGTGACATTTGCTGTCCTTTAAATGACTTGACTACTCTCAATATTTACACTAGCAAGCTGTGAAGTTCTTGCGTTTGCCTTTCGTAGATACTGATTTGCCCAAGGGAACCTTTTCTTTGGAACAAATTAGAGGTGCAACTAATGACTTTGATTCTGCTAACAAGATTGGAGAAGGTGGTTTTGGTCCTGTATACAAGGTATGTTTCTGATTGTCACACCAGTTGTTATACTAGTCGGTGCAAATATTTTCATTTTCTGAGGGAAAGTTGGGGTACAGGGTCTGTTGAATGATGGTACAGTGATAGCGGTGAAGCAACTCTCTTCCAGTTCAAGACAAGGAAATCGTGAATTTTTGAATGAGATCGGCATGATATCTTGTTTCCAACACCCAAATCTCGTCCAGTTGCATGGTTTTTGTGTTGAAGGAGATCAATTGATGTTGGTATACGAGTACCTGGAAAATAATAATCTTGCTCGTGCTTTATTTGGTGAGTCATATGTGGTCTGTTAAAAGAGTTGACTTAACTTGCTTATGATTATATTTTGTTCTGCTTGATTTGTAGGTAATGGAGGTAATTGCCTTAAACTGGACTGGCCCACAAGGCGTAAGATCTGTATTGGGATAGCCAGAGGTCTGGCTTTTCTCCATGAAGAATCTATACTGAAGATTGTTCACAGAGACATCAAAGCCACTAATGTACTACTTGATAAGGACTTGACCCCCAAAATATCCGACTTTGGATTGGCTAGGCTCTACGAAGATGAGAAGAGTCATATTAGCACCCGAATTGCTGGAACCATGTCAGTGACCTTTATATTTCCTAACAATATGTGGTAAAGTTATGATCTTTATGTATAATTCTGAAGAAATGGAATATATGCAGAGGGTACATGGCACCAGAGTATGCACTGTGGGGTCACTTGAGCTACAAGGCTGATGTTTATAGCTTTGGAGTCCTGGCATTGGAAATTTTTAGCGGGAAGAACAATAATAACTACATGCCAAGTAACCATTGTGTTTGCCTCTTGGACTGGGTATTCTGCTAACCTATTATATGTAATAATTAACATCAGTTCTATTGATATATATCCAGAATATTGAAAAACTTCGGTATTGCAGGCCTGCCATATGCATCAAAATGGAAAGTTGATAGATATTTTAGATGAGACATTACAGTTGGAATTCAACGAAGAGGAAGCAGATCAGATGGTGAAAATAGCTCTCATGTGCACTAATGCATCGTCAACTCTTAGACCTACCATGTCAGAAGTAGTCAGCATGCTTGAAGGAAGAATGGCTATTCCTGACATGATTCCAGAACCGAGTACCTATACCGAGGATTTGCGATTTAAGGCCATTAGAGACCTTCGTCAGCATGAGAAAAGTCAAGTTTCAAGTGGGACAACAGGCCACACGTTCTGCTCATCCTCTACTTCTACTCAAGAGTTCTGTGGGACAAATCCAGAATCATAACTTCTTTAACCTAACTACTGTAGCTGTCTTTGACAGCAGAAGGTTGTACCTAGTAGGTGTAACAAGTTCTCTGGTTTAGTTTGAGAAGGGTTTCACGTTGGCCATTAGCTTCCCCTGGTGTACTGAAAAGCATCCTTCCGAAGCAATTTAGTAAGAGGCAAAGCTAATTGAGCATAGTTAGGGACAAACCTTTAGTAAAAATCCACAATTCCGAGGAAAGAACGAATTTGCTTTACTGAAGAACGAAGAGGCCAATTTTTGATGTCCTGTATCTTGGAGTCAGCAACAGCTACTCCTTGTCCTGAAATGATATGGCCTAAGTAAGGAAGTGAAGCTTTGCCAAATTCACATTTAGCCAACTTAGCATAAAACTGATTAGATGCAAGCAAGGAAAGGACAACCTCCAAATGCTCTAAAAGAGAAGACCAATCATCACTATAGCTTAAAATGTCATCAAAAAACACAAGCACAAGTCGACGAAGTAGCTCTAGAAACATATTATTCATTTCGAATTAAAATGTTGTCGGTGCCTTTGAAAGGCTGGATGACATTACCAAAAATTCTTAGTGAATGTCATATGTGCGAAATGTTGTCTTTGAAATATCAAGAGCGTAGACATGTATTTGGTAGTATCATAAACAGAGGTCTATCTTAGAGAAAGATTGAGTGCCGCATAATTCATCAAAGATTTCATCGATGGTAGGAATTGAGAAGCGATCTTTGATGGTGATAGCGTTTAGAGTTCCGTAATTGACACAAAGGCACCACAAACTATCTTTCTTTTTGACCAGTAAGATTGAGGAAGAAAAGGAGCTAGTACTTGGTCGTATCACCCCATCTCTTAGCATATCTCTTATTTGCTCAATCTCGCCTTTTGGGAAATGGGGATAGTGATAAGGATTCACATTCAAAGGGGTTGAGGAAGGCAGTAAGGGAATGTGATGGTCGGTGGAATGTGGAGGGGGAAGGCAGTGAGGGGTGGAGAAGAGATGAGAGTATTTGAGAAGGAGGATTTTTAGAGGAAGGTCAAAGTTAGGATTGGTGGTGGTGGGGAAGGAGAAGATAGTTTGTGCAAGATTAGATAGGCCTAGGTCAGGTAAGGGATTCGAGTCAAGGTAAAGGTGCAAGTAGGTAACAACTGAGTCAGTTTGTTCTGCTTGTCTGAGTTGGGCGAAGGAAAGAGAGCTTGGACTTGAATTAGTGAGGCTCTGTATTTGAACTTGATGGCCCTCATGAAAAAAACCCATCCGCAATATACGGTAATTGGTTAAAATAAAGCCCAAAGTAGCTAGCCATTGAACACTCAAAACTAAAGTTGCGAATACCGTACCGGACTCGGTGTCGGATTGAGTTTTGGTACGATATTATACCGGTACCGGTCAATATCAGATACCGTTTCGGGTAATTTTTTATATTTATGAAATAATCCCTGAAATTTTTAAAATTTGCAGAATAGTCCACTGATATATTGTACAGTTATATACTGTATACCTTACAAGTTTACATAAACCCTATTTCCAAAATCATAATAATAAATAATAATCACAATTAATAATTTAATATGAAATGACAATAATTTTTAAATATTTCACATATAAATAATAACCATAATTAATATAAAAAAGACAATCATCATAATACAAATATAAAAATAAAAATAATACAAAGTATTTAAAATATTACAATAATATAATTTCAAAATTTTAATAAATAATAATCACATCAAAACATTTAATAAAAGAGCAATAAATATCCTTTAACTATTACAATTTCATCATGACGAGGAAACAAACAAGTTGAAGTTAAACCTGAAACAAAAACATTTACAATTATATCACATATATAGAATGTAACATAAACTGATAAACATCAAATATCAGTAAAATTAAAAGAATAAAAAATAACATGTAACGAAATTCAATCGTCAATAGGAAGATACCTGCTATAACTGCACTGACCCCAAGGTACAAAATCCTCATCATTGAGAGGAGCTTCATCATCATTATCATTCAAATTTAATGCACCAAATGACATGTCAAGGCTTTCCCATCCAAGATTATCTTTCAAGTCATTGATATCTACCAAATTTGGTTCTTCAGAAACCCAATCCGCTAAAACATCGATGTTATCAATGGAAATAGGATCATTTGAACTTCTTGTACTATTAAGACTCCTAGTAAACAATAAATTATAATTATTAGAAAATTATAAGAAATTATATCGAAAATAATAATGAGAATAAAATATCTTTCCTGACAATTTTCAATAATTTCTATTTTCAACAATCACAAAACATTCATATAATAATTTCCATTCCTAACAATTCTCATTTTCAACAATCACAAAACATTCAGATAACAATTTCCAATTTCAACAATTCCTAACAATTCTCATTTTCAACAATCACAAAACATTTATAAAACAATTTTCATTTCCAACAATTCTCAACAATCGCAAAACATTCATAAAACAATTCTTATTTCCAACAATTCTCATTTCCAACAATCACGAAACATTCATATACCAATTTCCATTTGCAACAATTCTCTTTTCCTATAATCACAAAACATTCATATAACAATTTCTATTTCCAATAATTCCTAATTATTTTCATTTCCAACAATCACAAAATATTCATAAAATAATTTACATTTCCATCAATTTCCAACAATTCTTATTTTCAATAATCACAAAACATTCATATAATAATTTTCATTTCCAACAATAACAAAACATTCATATAATAATTTCTAATTCCCAACAATTCTCATTTTTAAAAATCACAAAACATTCATAAAACAATTTTCATTTCCAACAATTCTCAACAATTCCCATTTTTAACAATCACATAACATTCATAAAACAATTTCCATTTCCAACAATTTTCAACAATTCTCATTTCTAACAATCTCAAACATTCATATAACAATTTCCATTTCCAACAATTCCCAACAATTCTCATTTCCTATGATCACAAAACATCATGTAACAATTTCCATTTCCAGTAATTCCCAACTATTCTCATTTTCAACAGTCACAAAACATTCATAAAATAATTTTCATTTCCAACAATTCTCAACAAGTCTTATTTCCAACAATCAAAAAACATTTATATAACAATTTCCATTTCCAACAATTCCCAACAATTCTCATTTCCAACAACCACAAAACATTCATATAATAATTTTCAATTCCAACAATTCATAACAATTCTCATTTCCAACAATCACAAAACATTCATTGGTAAATTAATTTTCCAACAATTCTCAATAATTCCTATTTCTAACAATTACAAAACATTCATCTAACAATTTTCGTTTCCAACAATTCCGAACAATTCTCATTTCTAATAATAAAAAAACATTTATATAATAATTCCCAATTCCGACAATTCCTAACAATTCTCATTTCCAACAATCACAAAACATTCATAAAACAATTTCCATTTCTAACGATTCTCAACAATTCCCATTTTCAGCCATAAAAAATTCATATAATAATTTCCATTTCCAATAATTCTCAAGAATTCCTATTTCCAACAATCACAAAAAAGTAGGATATAATTTAATTCTTAGAAAATTATAAGAAATCATATCGAAATTAGTAATGATAATAACATACCTTTCCCGAAGCTTTAAATTGTATTGAACAAAAAGCAAGTCATTCAACCTCTTATGCTTC
>JAOSBN010000002.1:38582362-38612725 GCA_027563595.1 Erythroxylum suave
TGCATGAACATGTAAAGGCATTTCTAAACGCCCATGGACCACTCAAAATTACTATTTTACCCTTCCCATCGATGATGGGATGTTACATATAATACTAAGTTAATATTAATTTTTTTAAAAAATAAAGGACTAAAATGAAAAATAATTACAAGGACTAAAATGAAAAAATACAACTATATTATTCTCTCCAAGTCACTCCTACTCTTAAGACTCTCAAATTTCAATTTCACTTAAAAACTAAACCTTTTTCATTTTCCTATCATCATCAATCATCATCCCTAGCACCTAAGGTGGTAAGTATCAATTCTAGGTTTTCTCTTTTATGTGTACCTATTGTGGCCTTTTTGTTTTAATCGTCATCATTAATTCTCAATCCCAGGCATAAGTTTTTAAGTTTGTTTTCTTGGTGCTACAATTGGGTACATAAACTATATGTTTTTTTTCAAATATAAATATTTCATTGATAATCATATATGTACAGATCAGTCATACATAATCTCTATTAGGGAAAGATATGTTCCTAGCTAACAAAGGATTATCATGAATAAACTAAATCCTTATTTCTCTTTCAATCATGAAGACATTTTGGTAGCAACTCCTCTAGCTATCATCCCTGTCTTGCTTTAATGTAAGATTTCCTAGTAACTTATCTCCAAGTTTCTGCCTTCTTGTTTGAAAATCCTACTATTTCTCTCTTTCCACACATTATATACCATTGTGGTACAACTTATTTTAAAGGCCTTATAATCTGCCTTGTTCATCATTTTTATACTTCTCATCCAATTAATCGTGTCTTTAATAAATGATTTCTGGATAACTTATACAAACTTAGCTTGGATTCTTCTCCATATCTCCTTGGTATAGCTGTACCTCACCATTAGATGGTCCTAATTCTCCACTTTTGCATTACACAGTTTACAGTTAAGAGTATTTACTTAAAACTTCAATTTATCTTTTGTTAACAACCCACCATTAATACCTAACTAGAAAATAAAGGAATGTGATGGTTTAATATTACAGTCCCAAGCCATTTTGTCCCAACCAACTCTTGAGTTTTAATCTTCCTACAACAAAGCTTTACATTTCCTTGTATTGAAACTTCCAAACTTGTTAGTAAGCTACTGAATTGTGTCGTCTTCATTTTCCTAGCAGTTTGGTAGTTGTTCAACTATGTTCTTATGCTTTTATTGTTATGAAATGATCAGTACCATTAATTGTCTCTTATAAGTTTACTTACTTTAATATCTACTCTCACCACCATCCTTTGATGTTGAAGTTCATACATTTTGTGGAGAGGGCCCCTGTAATGCCTATAGTCATACCAAAAGTGAGTCTTTTCTCCATTCCTTATCTTATAATAGATCATATTCTACATCCAATGTCTCAATTTTAGTATTTCCCTAAGAGTTCCTGACATTTCTTACTTTTGTTTCAAAATCCATAAACTATTGTTCTTTTATAAAGTTGTTGTGTATCCACTTCACCAATAAGTCTTCTTTCTTGCTGCATAACCACCACAAAATTTTCACCAAACTAACTTTACTAATCAGTTTATAAGAGCATAAACCTATTCCTCCTTGATGCTTTGGCTTGCATAGTTTACTCCAATTGATTTTTACTTTACTCCTACCTTGATCCATTCCATTCCATAAGAAAAATATGAGATTTTTATCTACTTCCTTGAGAATGCTCCTCAGAAATGATAGATGGCTAAGCCAGTAATTAGTAAGATGACTTAGGATCAATTGGATGAGTTATAGTTTGCCCACATAGCTTAAGTGTCTATTAATCCACTAATTCACCCTACGATCTATTGATTCCAACAATGGTCTACAATCAGGTGCTGAAAGCTTCCATTAGGAGGTTTGTACTCTTAGATATTTGAATGGTAAGTAGCCTTGCATTATCCCTATCTTTACTGCCTTGGCTGCTACATCGTTTTTAGAATTACAAGATAAGTAGAAGAAGCTTTTCATCAGGTTCTCAATCTAGAGAGCTCTTGGAACTCCTCTACTAAATTTTGGAGTATTTTTAATGAATGGTTTTCAGCCTTACAAAACAATAGCAAATAGTTAACAAAAGCAAGGTGAATGATTTTCAATCCTCTACATCTATGTTGGTACTGGAATTTCGAATGAATCCTTGCATTTCTAACAAGAGTAGTGGACAAAGCTTCCACACATAAGACAAATAAGTAAGGGGAGAGTGGATCCCCTTGCCTTAAACCCCTCCTAGCTCTGATAAGTCTATTAGGTTCCCATTTACTAGAATAGCTAATGTGATTTTAGATACACACTTTTCAATCCAACCTCTAAGCTCCTTCGAATATCTTACTGCTTTGAGAATTTTGAATAGAAAACTCTAGTTGATCGAGTCATAAGCCTTAGCTAGGTTTAATTTGATGGTACAATTTTGCTTTTTCCTCTTTGATTGATATCCCTTTAAGAGTTCCTGGAAAAGTAAGATGTTTGTAGCTCCCATCCAAGCATGCATTTTACTCGGGTCTTATAATCTTTCCTAGACTCTGCTTGATTCTATTTGTTAAAATTTTAGGGATAATTTTGTATAAGAGGTTGTAATAGGCAATTGGTCTGAAGTGCTCCAGTTTTACAACATTGCTTTGTTTAGGCACAAAGTATATAAACATTTTGTTCCACTTCTACAGTTGTTGCCTATTTTGAAAGAATTCTTGGACTACTCTAATAACTTCCTCTCCCAAAATATCCTAGTTTTTCTAAAAAAATTTACCATTATAGCCATCAGGTCTTGGAGCTTTATCTGAATTCAGTGAGAAAGTAGCCTCTTTTATCTCTTATCTTGTAACTACCCTTACCAGATCTCCCTTATCCTGGTCTGATACCTTTTTAAGTTCTGCTAACACCTCTTCGGGTATTTCCTCAACTGTATACTCTATGCCTTATTGTTTAGAGAAATAATCAATGACAATTCTTTTTTTTCTTTCTTGGCTTACATACTTCATGCTTGTTTCATCTTCTAATATTTTGATAGGAATTTTGTTCCTTCCAGTTGATATAACACTCATTTAAAATTTTGTGCATCTTTCTTCCTCCTTCAGCCAAGCTATTCTTGATTTTTGTCTCAATAAAGAATTAGTGCTCAACAAGATCTGGTTATACCTTCTTATCTGCTCATTCTCCCTTTTTCTAAATGTTGAGTCTTCTGGTCTTGTTAATAAACTATTTTGGCAAGTTTTTAACCCCTCCAAAGCCTTGTCTATCTCCCTCTGTTCTGGCCTTTGATTTTCTCTACTCAACCTTTTAAGTTCATCTTTCAGTCCTTTCAGCTTTTCATTCAACTTGTAGCTTTTAGTACCTAGGATTGCCATCTCCATTCTTTGCCTAACTAACTACATAAAGTCTGGTTGATCCATCAAAAAGTTAAAAATTCTAAAGGGTGCAAATCTTTGAAGTCTACTATCATTGGACTATGGTCTAATGTTTTTGGGTTCTTCAAATTTGGCATAGCTCAAGGGAAGTTTACTAATCATCGCCCATTTACCATACATCTATCTAATTTTCTCAAAAGGTTTCATTCTTCACTCTGCTTGTCGCTCCATGTGTATTCATCCCCATACCATTTTAGGTCACTCAAACATGAGTTTGTTATCATTTCTTACAACTCTTTACAATCTTGCTAATTCCATTTTCTTTCTCCCTTTGTTTCATTCATTTGAAATTAGCAGTTATAGTCCCTTAGTACTATCCAAGGGATCTTCATATCCTTACTAATCCTCTCAAGTTCCCTCCACACTTCTTGCCTTTGAAACTTGTAATTAACAGCATATACAATAGTAGCTGCCACCTCTTGATCAGTATCTTTAAAGAGAAAAACATGATGTATGAGTTGGTCATTATCTAACTTACTTAAAATCTCCAATTTTTTAGGATTATAGCCAATTAACACCCTACCATTTATATGATGGTCAAGGATGGTTACCACCTTACAACTCTTGTTTAGGAACTATAGATGTCTCTTCAGGTTTTTCCTGTTTATTTTGGTTTCCAAAATACCAGCAAAATCAAGCTTACTACCATTGATAAACTCCTGAAGCAAGCTGTTTATTAAGGCTATTGAGCTCTCTCATGTTCCATACAACTAATTTTATCCCTTATTCTTCTTCCCTGATATCTTTCTTTTAGTTCTTCTATTCCATCCTAAAGAGGTATCTTTTGTTTCTTGTCTTGTGCTTGATGTTTCACCTATTTCCCTCACCAAACTACCCTCTACCTCTATTTTTATTCCCATATATGGCTCCTCATTCAATTGTTTCCCTTTGTTAATAACCCTAGTTTAAAGGTTTAGGAACACAATGTGTAGGATGATGGGAAGTATGGAGCAAGAATGATTGGCCGGGTGGAGATGAGGGAAAAAGGGAGTTGGGGGGAGAGGATGCCGGAGAGAAGGAACATTGGATTATTTGTTGTGGGTTATTTATTAAGGCTTTCTTATTTTTCTTTTTAATGCTTTTAATTATGATATTAGGAACTGCTAGAATTATAAGCTTTTTCAATGGCAATTTGCAGAGTATGGCAACTATGGTGGAACCTTTCAATGGAATTAGGCTTTGAGGAAATCATTACTTCTCAATATGGAAAACTTTGTTTAAGATTAATACTAAATATATACTGATATTTGTTTCTAATTCTTTGTTTACATATAGTTCATGTATTAGAGTTTATAAAGCAAAAGGTTATAATGTCTTAAAGTTATGAGAATTGGTGTGCATTAGTGCCTCACTAAGCATCCAAATAATGGGTGGTGTACTAATAAACCGATTACCATGTTGATAAAAAATAGTACTTAAAATTAAAGTGTCATATCGGTTGATGGTACCAACCAATACCATTTATTTCAGTTGATACTGCCCAGTAACAACTAGTACTGAAGATACCAATTAGTATCAAATAGGAAATGAAACTTATAAAAAGTATAAAACTAAAATTAAAAAAAATTATCATGCCTAGCCTTAGTTGTTTTTTTCCTCCCATCCTCCTTACAACTTCACAAAACAATAACAATTATCTCGTCTCTTCACTATCACCATTGTCAAGTCACTGCTTATCTCCACTCATTGCCAGTTTGTTGCTCATTGTCAATAAGTCACTCGTTCGCAGCTCATCTTATTGTACATTGTATCCCTCCTTCTATATTGTATGACCATGTTTGTGATACATTCCTTTATATTAATTTTAAAAACTTGAAATATTTGTGGATTAGTTTGAGATAAACCTCAAATAACTAGTTATTTGTTAGTTTTAGCTGATCTAATCACCCAAATTTTCTTCTTTTTGGTTTTTATCAAGCTACTTGGCCTAATAAGCTTATTTATCTTACTTATCATTTGTAGCAATTAAGTGAATATAAATGTGGGGTTTGGTGTTTCATAGTTGATTGATACTACGTACAACTTCACATATAGAAAAATATGGCATATTAATAATGCTACAAGACTTAGTTTTCACTATTTGTTTTCTTTGCTACTTCTATAGGATGAATAATTATTCTTATTTTTTGGCATTTAACATTGGATGTAGAACTTGGATGTCCTAGGATATGGCTTTAATTAACATGTATGTATATGAGTGGATTGTATTAGAGAAGAGGCAGTCATCAGAGAAGTTGTTTTAAGAATTGAACGAGCCTAGTTTGAGATAGCTTAGTTACATAGAATTCCACTAGCCTTAATTGGAATAGATTGATTATAAGAATCCTTATCCTCGTAGTTATACAATGTCTAAATTCCACTTGGTTTCTAGTGAAGATGGTTAATTAACCATTAAACACATCACCATATTCACTATACAATGTGGAGAATCAAACAACTACAAAAACTTTAACAACCTTAAGCTCATGCTATTCCCAAATCTATTGATAGGTACATCTATCTTTTGGTTTTCTGTTGACTAGGAATTATATTTCTTGGGCTCAAATTGAAAGATTGTTTTATACTCATTTTTTAGGACTAAACAAAAGTTAGTATAAATTAATTATTGAGAGTCACTCAAAAGAGTGGTGATAATGCTAATATGTTTATTACTTACTTCAAGAAGATGAGAAGTTGACGTTGGATTGCTCTCCTAGAGACCGAATATACGAAGCTAGCTCAAAGGGGTTTGGACATTGAACTGTAGAAGAAATTGTAAGGCACATATTTTCATTTTTTTTAATGAACTAACAGGCAAAATTCTCTAAATACGAAGAACTTCTTAGGGAAGAAGGACATTGAAAGAATAATTTAGTAGGTACGTATGTTACATAGGCAAATTCTCACAATTTGATAATAACTAAAGTCAACATCCCTGAAACTTATGTTTATCCCTCTTTAAAGTATAAATCTTTAAAAGGCAAAAGAAAAATACATGCTCCACATACTTAAATTTAGTATACTTTTCACACCTCTAAAATAGAGGAGATGTTTAATTATTTGTTTCAAGAAATTCATCAACTTACCTTTATAACATAAAATTTGTACGAAAGAAGAGATCAAAGGTAGAGACTACTATAAATATCACAATAAAAATTCATCTTAGGGGTTCAAGAATGTGGTCTAAGATTAAATTAATGAGCTAATTATTTTCTTTGCTAAAACTAACCAACTATATAGATAGACGAAGACCCTTTCTTGTCAATAACCATTATTAACACCACTGAATTCAACTTCTGCCTATTTTTAATGTCAAAAAGAAGTTGAAGATTATATAATATCATTTAGCATCAACATCAAATTCAAGAATAAGTGTTTGTGTTCCTATTATACTACTAAATTTAATAATTTGGGTCAACAAATTCCTATAATCCCATAGAAAGTAGAAATCTTAAGAAAAACCACCAAGTAGAATTCACTCAAGTTTATAGGAAAATATATGAGACTTGATTTCCCAATTTTTAATACTGATAGCCAAGATTTGTAATGCCACCACGAGTGACACCATCTTAGAAATTGCAATGAATAAGTCATCTAAAAAAATTTAATACGCTTAACTCAAACTCAAAAAAGAAAACTTTAACAATAAAGGTATACTTTTAAGATTGAAAGAGACAAGCCATTACCATTGCAAAACTTAACTTCAAAAAAGCCACCCCACGTAAGACCTATCCTCTTAGGAGAAAGTACTATAAACTTTAATAATAAGAAGGGGAGTGTAGAGGTCATCAGTGAATAGTGAAGCAAGATAAAAGAAAATTCTAGATTTCATAAGAAGTCAACTCACTTAGAGAGTCAGAATGAGGACTCCAATAAATTTATTACAATTGAAAAAATTCCCAGTCGAGTGCCACATGTTGTTACTTTTATAAAACTCCCTGTTTCATTTAGAAAATTTTGTTTAAAGAACACATAAGTCCTTTATGAGAAAAAATAATGCAGAGTATCAATATTGACAACAAGACTAGGAATTCCAGAAAAGGTGGCATTTGAATAGTCAGTCAATGTTATGACATAACATATAAAACCTCTATATATCATGACTCATAGAAATGAAAGGCCAACTTCAAGAGTTTTAGTTGATAATGGGTTGATAATAAACATTATGCCAACCAATATGATGATAACTTTTAGAAAAGACGATGCAAACTTAATCCCAATTGAAATATATAGTGCTACATTTAATGGTGAAACTACTAAAGCATGGGGAAGTCTTTCCTCTAAATATCATAGTAAGAGGAAAGACTTTGTTAATTGCTTTCTTTATTGTTAACACTTATACCAGCTGCTAAGTTTTGTTGGGATGAGATTGAATCCACTCTAACTACAACATCTTATTGTCTCTTCATTAAATTTTACTTTTGTGAAAAAGCGATGAAGTACAAACATATGGGCTAATTGACAGGCATTTCATATTAAAGTTGGTACATTGGAGGAAAAATTCTACATAAATCATGTAAAGAGGGTACAAATTCAGAAATCATCTTATTGTCATGAAGGCAAAAAAAAGATGAAAACAAAGTTAAAAAGATTTGTAAAAACAAATGCTATTATGCCAACTCCTAGGCTGATGAAGGTCCCCATTATAGACGAACCTGATGAGTGAATTTTCATTTTAAAACAAGAGCAATAGCTATAACTACGAAGTTAAAATATCAAATGCAACAAATCTTTAAGAATTTTAAAGAAATAAGTGGATGTGATAACACAGAACTAGTTTTTGAAGGAGAGGAAACATAAATAAAGGATGGTAGTGCACAAGAACTGAAGTCCACTTCTGATAAGTATTTACTCATCACTAAATTACACCAAGCTATTTATTATTGGAGCATAATTCTTATGCCAATAGAAAAGAATTATTTGCCTATCATTAAGTTATGCTTGGCATTGTATTTTTCTTTTTCAAAATTAAGGAATTATTAATTGTAAAATAAAGTCTATATGGTTTCATATAATGAATTAACGAAATACATGTTGAATAAGCCAGTCATCTCAAGAAATATGAGTAATTGGTTTATGAATCTTATAGACTTCAACTTGATATATTACCCTAAAAAATATATGAAGGTCACACGCTAATTTGCTTTTTAGTAGGTTGTCCTTAAATTAAGGTATAAAAGGATTCTCAAATGTGAGAAGAAGCCATGGGAATTGAAATTTGATGGGTCTAATACGGAGAAGTCAACTGGTGTTAGAGTAGTCATAACCGCACCAAACGGGACCAAGACTCTTCTTTGCCTTAAATGGACTTTCAATGTACTAATAGTTAAGCAAAATATGAAGGCTTGATAATTAGACTAGAACTTCTAGCTGATCTTGGAGCTAAAGAAGTTCTAATCAAAGGAGGTTCGTAACTGGTATTACCCCAAGTGGTAGGGGAATATAAATGCGTGAATTTAACCTTATCACCATATTATATTGTTGTTTTTTCAATTGCTATAATTATTTGATTATATAGAATTTCAACATATTCTATGAGTTGAAAATAGGGAGGCAAAGGGGCTACCATAGATAGCTTCCAAGTTGAAAATATTTGAAGATCTAGTCTATAAGTTTATTGTAGTATAATAAAGGTCTCACCATCTATTTATAAGAGTGGAATTTCACTAAAAGTTTTTAACATAAAAAAAGAAGCCACCCAAGATTGGAGGATAAATATATTTTTTAAATAATCCTAACAAGAACTGCCTTTCAAATTTAAGCAATAAGCCCTCAATTTTTATGTTAATTAAAGGAATTCTATTTTATCAAGAAAATGACAGAGTTCTTTTAAGATGTCTTAGGATGCCTGAGGAATTAATAGCAATGAGACAAGTTCATGAAGGGGTAGATGGAGCACATCAGGCTAAAGTAAAGATGATATGGCTTATATGTCAATATGGGTACTATTGGCTATCCATCTTAAAAGATTGTATATCATATGCCAGAGGCTATAAACATTGTTAAAAAAAATGAAAAAATTCAACAAATTCTTACATTTGAGTTACATTATATAGTTAAACTGTGTTTGTTTAAAGAATAGGCCATTGACCTTATTAGAAAGATATATCCACTTTCTTTTAAAGGCCATAATTTCATTTTATTAGATACATATCATTTTACTAAATGGGTTGTATCTCAACCTTTGGAGAAAATTGATCAAATAGAATTGGTTAAGTCCATTAAGGAACATATTATTCATCAATTTAGAATTCCTTCATCGGTAACAAGTGATTAGGAAAACATGTTTATGGTCCAAGAAGTTAGGGATTTTGCTAAAGACTATGGGATAAAGTTGTTGAATTCAACTCTATATTACATTCAGGTTAATGGTCAAAGATAAGCATAAAAAAAAATAATTATTGAGATCATGGAGAAGATGTTAAAGGAGAATCCTAAACGATGGCAACACTCTATTTAGAACCTTGTGGGCATACTACACTTCTAAATTTACTGCTATAAGTACTATCCCATTCACTTTAAATTATGGATATGATGTCATTCTTCCTCTGAAAGTAATGGTTCCATTCTTAAGAATAGCCAAAAAAAATGCCTTGGAAAATTTTGATTTTTTAGAAGCAATGTAAACAGAATTAGAGCATTTAGATGAATTGCGATAAACTTTAAATAATATGATCATTTAGAACGAAAAGGTGGAAAATTTCTTTGGAAAAAGAATTTATAGGCGAGAATTATGAGAAGGTGATATATTATGGAAGTTGATCTTACCTCTTGGAATAAAATACAAAAATAGGGTAAATGATCCCCAAATGAGGAAGGGCTACTCATAATTTATAAAGTATTAAGTGGTAATACGTATTTGGTTATCTAGTTTAAAAGGTTAACCTCATAAGTACTTTTATCAATAGGAAGTATTTAAACTCTTAGGTAACTGCCTGTTTTGAAAGGCTAAAGATAAAAGAACAAAAGTGAATATTCAAAATCAAACAACATTAGTTCAAAATAAATATTCAAAAATAAAGTCTAAAAGATCCATTTAAAACTAGCCAAACATTGACCAAGTGAAACAAAAAAGGAAATTTTAAAGTTTGTATAAGTTGAAGGATCGAATAAGTTAAAACATGAAACCTAGTCCTCTTTGGCTTATTAAACTTGTTGCTTCTAAAAGCTGACTTCTACTTTTTACAACACTAATGACTTCCTTAGTTTCTTAATTAGTTGATTGACTTTATAAAATTCTTAATTAAGATGTTGTCTATTTTTTAAGGCTTCTTACTTTTCTCTAATAAGCTTGATTACTTGTTCATACTCCACAGTCTCATTTTCTAAAACATTAATTTATTCTTCAACTCCTGAATTTTTGTTAGGAGATTCTTGTATTTAGTCTCCTTCGTATAATAATCCATTCGAAATTGGTGTGAGAGGCTTAATATCTTAGAATACATAACCTAATCATGATAATGCTTTTTAAAGGTAGTGAAGAATTTTTCAACTTTGCTGAAAGGTCCCCCAATAGTGGATGAATAAGTTATTAAACCAACAATGACATCATACTCAAAAAAGAACTATCCTGAATTTTAGCCAAAAACTGCAACTCTTATTACAAATGAGTGTTAAAGATTCATTTACTCTTAAGAATTCCTTAGAGTTGATTATTGGTGGTGCAATACCAGAGGGAATGTTGAAAGAGAGATAGGAAACTTAGGTCAAATACTTCTTCTAAACTTATTGTTGTGGTCTAGACATCTTTTTTTTAACAAGACATAAAAGAATTTGTCATAAGGCTAGCATATTAGTATGTAGAATAAAGGAATTCTTGTTTTACCTCTGGCAAAGTAACTTTAATGATCTTCACATTAGGATGTTAGCTATACTGGTAGCAATTTACCTCATAGAGAAAGGCTAAGTTGCCTACTCTAGAAGTAAGTGAAGTACATTTCAAAACCTAAGGTTATAGTGAAAAGGCTTTGTTTTAAGGATTTATCACCACCAATAATGAAAAGTCAAGGATTGTTATAAGTGAGAAAAAAGTCTATGATAAACGAACAAGCAAGATGCTTTAAAAGTCTTGAAAATTCTAACCTAATAAGGCATTTTAGAGACGTGATAAAAAGGATTCAATTGAACTATAGACATATACTTCAAAGATAGCAAAACACTGAAAATGTCTTTAAGATTTACTATATAAACTAGTGGATAAATGAAGACCTAGAAAATCAAGGAATCTAGGGTTAAAAGAACACAAGCCTTCTCTTTCCTTAAGTTTAAGGAAATAGGTAAAAGTCCAGAGTTAGAAAAACCACAAATCTAGGTTAAACCATTGCAAGTGGAGGTTGGAAAGACATATCCTTAAATTCCTGTAAAGGAACTCTAAGAAAACAAATCCTAAAGTGAAAAACGTACTGGAAGCTACCGTTATTGATAGGACATAAGATAAATTGATTTAGAAAAACCCAATAAACTTGATAAGTTCTTATTTAGAAACATGATTTCTTGAAGAAGCTTAACTATTTATTAACCCATAATAAGTGGAACATTTAAAAGCACTAGAGTCTAAACTAAGGGTCATTTCAATTAAATAAACAAAATCTTCCCTAATTACATGTAGTTTAGTTTTTTAAAAAAACATCTTTCAATGAAATCAAAGCACAATCAAAAGAAAATTGAAAGAAGTTGCGTAAAGGAATCCAAAAATTTTAAAAATTGCGTATCTAAGTTAATTTGATATGAAAACATCAATATCAACTCATAATTCTTTTTTTGTTTGTTTATAGGATTTTTCTCTAGCTTCTTTCTAAGGAGATGACCTTAACACCCTCACTACCACTTCAATTTAATATTTTTAGGGTCTTCCCCTATGGGAGTTACTTTAGAAGGAACGTTAGCTCCTTATTATAGCACAGACAAATGTTGAATATTCAATAAGATGTTATGCCACTAGAGAAAGGGAGTTCAATTGAAAAGGAGTTTCCTTTAATATGAAACTCTAATGAGGAGGGAATTTAACCTTAAGGAACCTTAAGGAAATAGATAATATGAAGGGAAAAACTGACTTGAATAAAGGCCCTTTTAGTAGATCTTAGAGTAGGATCATAGTAGTTAAATATGCTAGTTTTAAGATGAGTTATGTCCAGACAATATTTGTGGATAGAGTGTCTACTCCACCATTGGACATGTTGCAAGGTGGTGTTATAACCTGATCTTCCACTTTGGTAGGGTATTTCATTAGTAAAAGACCAACATTTCCATAAGTCTATATTTAGGCAATGGTTAAGTGGGAAAGAAAAGGTTAGTTAAAACCTGTTGACTGATGAATATAAGTTTTTATTTAAGTTCTCAAATTATGCAAACATTATTGAAATACTAGAATTAGGGTCCTGACATATAGGTAGTTAACATATGTTTTGTAAAAAAAAGAGATAAGGTATAGAGTTGGATAAATATAGAATTTGAAGCTCTCTTTATGAATTAATTTTCCATGATCTACCCCAAGAGTATTGCACACCAATCTATTTTGGTTCCTCCACTGTAAGAATGGATAGAATATACCATGCTAGAATGTGTGCGGAAGTTAAAATGAAAGAAGAGTTACTAGAAACGATATTAGTTATGAGACTTAACATAAACGGTGAGCTAATCAAGATCAAAATTCAGCTCTCTTATAGCTAAAAATCAAGCATGAAAAAATATAATTTGGAAGCCAATTGGAAGAGTATTTATGACTGGAAGTTATTTTGAAGTAATAGGAATCAATGAGTTAGAAGGTCCAATAACTTAATTGCTTTAGTAAGACATCACTACTCAAATTAATTATCTCTCAAAATGGGAATGAGGAGATGAATCTTAGTGAACCTATAATTCAAACCGAATGAGTAGAGAATAGTGAAGTACTGAGGGAGGACAGTAGTTTATAGTTGAAGGAGGATAATAGCTTATAGAAGTCTCAAACCTTTAATAACTCAGATATGAGTGAGGAAGATAATAATACAGAAAAGGAAGGGGAGGATCCTACTAGCCAGGATCATTTACCAGTAATGGAGGAGATATTCGTTAATGTTAGCTCGTCCTCTAAGAGAAAATATGGAAGGAAAATAGATAAAGTCAAGGCTAAAGGTTAGTAATCTCTACCTTGTTTCAACACTCATATCTATGTTGTTTTGGACTATTAAAGGAAAGAATGATGCTCTAAAATATCAAACTATTAGAGAAATCTTTTTAGAGAAAAAAAACTAGTGATTATAAGTTTGCTAGAAACCAAAGTAAAGGCTCCTAAGTTATGAGATATTATGAAGTTTTTAGGACACAATTGGAGTATAGGTTCTAATCATATAAACCACTAAGAATTGTTTTTTGCTTACAATACTAATTTTGTAAAGATCTCCAATATCTTAAGCACTGATAAGATGTTTCATCTTACATGTCAATGGAATAGATTTACTAACTCTTTTGATATATCAATCATCTATGCCTCTAATTTTGAATTCTAAAAGACTGAGTCGTGGGAGGAACTATACTTAATTTAGAGGTTAATGAGAAGGCCATGGTTACTTTATGGGTGACCTGAATTGTGTTCTTAATATAAATGAAGTGTATGGAGCTAGAGTGAAATTCAAAGGAATTAGAAGAGAGCTGGGACAAATGGTCAATAAACTGGAAGTGTTGGATATGAAATTCATAGGAATTTACTTCACTTGGACAAACAATAAAGAAGGAGAATTTTTCACTAGGAAAAGGCTTGATAGAGTGATTGTGAGTCACTAACAGTTAAAGCATTTTACTGAATCTTTTGCATGGTTTGACGTCTTAGTTTGTTCATACCACTCTATGACAAAGGTTCTGACAGTGTTCTCTGATAACCTTTTCAGATCCCCTTTTAGGTTTTTTAACTATCTAATTAAAGAAGTAGGGTTCATAGATTTAGTTAAGCTAGCTTGGGAGGTTAAGGTACATGGTTGTAAAGCTTTACAATTTATCAAGTTAGTAAGGAAAAAGATAAAAGAGTTTCAAAAGAGGAATAGGGCTAATATAGTATTGAGACTTCGCACAACTAAAGAGAATATAAGGAAAATACAAGAAGATTGTAATTAGGACCCTTAAAATATAGAACTAAAACACTTAGATGCAAAAAAGTCAGAGGAATGCAATTTATCCTTGCTTGATAACAACTATTTACTAAGGAAAAGGGTAAGAGTAAAGTGACTTAAAAGAGGAGATACAAATTCTAGGTTCTTTTGCAATTCCACCCTTGTTAGAAAAATAGAAATAAAATCAATTCCTAAATAGATGAAGAAGGTAATCTATGCATATACAGAGAAAGTATAGACGAAATTGTAATCAAGTACTATCAGAAATTGCTAAGAGTTGATTTTAAATGAGGTACTAAAGGCAGGAAAATACAATTACATATAGGCCCCGTTTGGTTGGCAGGAAAGTAAAGCAAAATTGAAATCTGATTCCTCGGAAAATGAATTTATGGAAAGTAAAGATATTCACATATTTGGATACTTACAAGAATTCTGATAGGAAAGTTGGGTGAATTCTTATTATAGTGTTTGGTACGCAATAGTATTTCATGGAATGTAATCTAATTTTGACTTATGTTTCCATTTATATCCTTACAGACCAAATAAAAATTGAAATCGTTAAATAATGTTAATTTGTAATACAAGTTATATTATTAAATGTTAATTTTTTCATTTCTAATATTTTAATCATATAATACTGTTATATCATAAATATAGTATTGAAAAATACTAAAAAACCTCAACGAGTATAAAGATTAATTTTAAAATTCAAATCAAATATCAAAATTGTTCTAATATTGAAAATAAAAATACAAATAGTGCATTATTATAAAATTTATTATTCTTAATATTATTAATTTTCTACTTATTTTTAATTTTATTATTTGTATCAATTACATTTTTTATATTATTAGTAGTAGTAGTAGTAGTAGTAGTAGTAGGAGTACTACTACTACTTTTCTAATTATTCTTATTATAATTAATTTTATTTATATATTTATTATTATTAATTTTTTAATAATAATAATTATTATTATTAGCTTTATTATTCTTATTAATTTTATTATTCCTAATAATAATAATGATGTTGATGATGATGATTGTGAAAATTAACAATTATTATTATTATTATTATTATTATTATTATTATCATCATCATTATCATTATTAAGAATAATAATAATATTATTATTATTATTATTGATATTATTATTCTTATTTTTTATTATTATACTTATTATTATTATTATTATTATTAATAAATTCCTTATTATTATAAAATAGTTGTCATAGAGATGAGAGAGAAGGAAGGGTTGAATTGGCTAGTGCATTTTTTAGATTAAATTCCTAAGGAAAGTAATCTAAATACCAAGGGGGTGGTGGGATTTAGAATCCAAGGAAAGTGCTACTACTTTCCCTAAATTGGGAAAGTTTTTACTTTCCTAACTACTCAAAAAAAATGAATCAAACACAATAATGTAAAATTTAGCAAAAAGATTATTTTCCTAAGCAAGAATCCATGCCAACCAAACAAGGTCATAAGGAAAACTATCAGTTAATAAATCAATTCATTAATAAATGAAGAAGGAACTCTATGCATTGACAAAGAAAGTATAGACAAAATTGTAATCATGTACTATAAGAAATTGCTTGGAGATGATTTTAAAAGAGGTACTAAAGGCAGGAAAATAGAACTACATATAAGGAAAACTATCAGTTAAAAGATAAAAGACGCATTAACCAAACCAATAATAATTTAATAAGTTAAACAAATCTTGTTCAACCTTAATCTTAGTAAATCTTCAGGGCCTAATGGATTCAGTGCCCTTTTCTTTCAAAACATATAGGCCATTATGGGGAAGTTTGTAGTTAAAGTAATATAGGAATTCTTCTCAAGTAATATGATGCGCAAGGAATTAAACAATACACACTTATTCTTGATTCTAAAATCTCTAATCTTATAAATATAAATGACTTCTGCCCAATTTCTTATTGTAACACAATATGCAAACTTATGTCCAAGATTTTGGTAAGAAAGCTTAAGAATTCTCTTAAAGACACTATCCACATCACACAGGGAGCCTTCATTCTAGGTATATCCATATATGATAACATTTTATTGACGCATAAGTTATTAAAGGTATATGTGTTGGACCCAGGTCTCGATACTTAATTCATGGCTACAATACGCGAGACTTAAGTGACTTTAATAACAAAAAAAAGAAGTCACGATTGTGACTTAATAAGTCACAATCGTTAACTTAAGAAGTCACAACTGTGACAAAGTAAGAGAAGTCAGAAGTCACAACCGTGCTTAATAAGAGAAGTCAAGTGCTTAATAATAGGAAAAAGTTGTTGTATTTAATCCAAATTTGGCAAGCTAGCCCATCATCATCATGCATAAGCACGATTGTTCAATCCTAAAATTGAAGAGCTTATGCATGATTGTGCACTCTTGTGAGTGAAGGGCTTGTGCACGATCATACATTCCCGTGAGTGAAAGGCTAATTCACAATCCTGATTTGCACTCAAACTTATAAAAATCATATCTCTCAATTCTGATGTCCAAAAATTGCAAACTTTATACCATCAGAAAGTTAAGAGGATAAGTTACAACTTTTACTAAGACAACTTTGTCTGATTAGGTCTACATCAATACAGTTTAATCATTAAAAATAGGACACAACTTATGTTAGGGATAGTCCTACCACTGTTTCCCCCTTTTTGTCTTTTACCTATAATGAGCTTCTACATATTCCAAAAGACTCGGATCTAACAAACACTAAAAGTGCATACATGACCCCCAACATAACAATTTATTTTAAATCTATCCAAGGCCATCTAACAACATAGAAATTCCATTTCCAACTGCAATTAACAACCCAATACAAAAGATAATTTTGAACATATGCAAAAGGGAAATCTTCAAATCTTGCATTCATTGCTTAATCAAAACAGAGTTTGCATATAGCTTTAATTACATATCAAAGACCTCATCAGTAGCATGATACAAAACATATATGAATGCTCATGCTTGATACGCTTATAAAGCTACCAAAAATAATCGAACTAACTTAGTTTCAAAAGATAGATATCTTGGAGTTTGCCAAAGTTTGCAAGGACCAATTATCTACTCGTTCTGAGTTGTGAAGCTTAGTGGCTAATACGCTTATAGCCATTGGTAACGAGCCACACACAATCAAGCATATATATATATCATTCTAATCTAACAATTAAATTATCCACAGTTCTAGCTCAAAGAACTCATAGTTAAAAATGTTATCACATAAATCATATCTTGTAATTTCATCCATCAAAACATAACACTAAATTGTATATCATGCTCAACAAATCAAAATGAAATGCACAAACATGACGGCTTGAGAGAATACCATAGATCGAAATGAAAGAACTAAAGTTTACACCATGAACTAAATGAGTTTGATTCTTAGGAGCTCACGTGCCACAAGGAGAAGACCTTAAGTCAACGTGCACGACGAACAAAATGGTCTTTCTATTGCCCAAACACAATCAAATTTTGATGCTCAACTCATTTTATAACATGTTCATACTTTCATGCTTCTTGTGCTTTTTCCTTTTTTCATTAATACAAAAATGCCGTAAAATAAACAATCAAGGCATAGCATGATAATAAATCATATTGCATTTTTCAACAATCACAACCGTTCAAAGTCAAGCAATTTAGCATGCAAATAAGCAAGAAATCAGCCCATCACATACTAACTATAAGCATATTACCCACCTAATTGATTGGAAGTCCAAACTCAAGTTTGCCTTTCCTTTTACTCTTGCCTTGGATTTTCTTTGTTTCCATTAGCAACCAAACTTTCATTCAAACTAATATATAAATAGAAAATCCATAAAGCTTTAATATCTAGAAAATTGAGCTTAGACTTAATCTACTTACGGTTTATCTAACCTAGAATAACTAAGATTTAGTTGAAAATCTATGAAAATCAAAATTAGGTTTCTTGATCCTCTCCTTTCTCCCTTCATTTCCAACCCACGAAACTCATTTTCTCTAGTTCCTTCTTTTACTAAAGCAAGAAGAAAAGATGAAGGTTAACTAAAACTCAACTAAATCCTCTTCCTTCTTCTTCTCCTCCTTTTTCTTTCTTTCCTTCTTCCTTTTTCTAGTTTGTTTTCTCCTTGTCTCCTTCTAGTTCCTTCTACATTTTTCTTTATTTCTTCCTTACTTCTCCAACAAGTCTCTCTTCATCTTTCTCATTTCTTTTCTTAGTTATTTAAGACAACTTTTAATCCTTCTAAGTTTACCCTTCTACATTTAATTTAATGCCTACTTACTCCTCTTATAGATGAGAAGAATCAATGCATGAAGAAGTTTAGATAGTGAAAGGTAGATCGTGCTCTTGATTAAAGTGAAAAAAAATCCTTCTACAGTGCAAATGGTAGAATTATTGGTTAAAAAAGATAATTAGATATTAAAAATTTTTGTATTTGGTTCTTATAAAGGTCCAAAAAGGCTTAGAGGAAATATAAATCACTTCAAGCTTTGTAGCTTGTGAAGAAGTAAATTTAAAGAAATTGAAGGGATTTTTAGGGAAAGTACCAAAATTAGAAAAACGCATTGACAACATTCAGATCAACAAAGTCTGTTGAAAAAGAGGAAGAAGCGTGACGAGAATGAGCCACAATTGTGAAAGCCACAAATAGAAAATATAGGAGTCGAAAAAAAGCATAGAGACCGTTTGAGAGTTAACATAAGAAGTGAAGAAGCAATATAAAGATTTTATAGTGAAAAATGGTGGAATCTTAAGAGAATAGCAAGGTCTTGAAATTTAAAGACATTTTCTATCTTCTATAATAGATAGCGAACTAGGGATTTCAAATGTGAATATTTTAGTGCAATCTTTGGACCTAACTTTTCCTATTTATAAAATATTGTTTAGAATTTTGGGAGATCCTTATAAGTGACGTCACTAGGCCTAACTCAGGAATTTAGTCTTGAATCTGTAGTCATTAAGATGGAATTCAAAGTCCAGCTTATAGAAGACCAGGGAAATTTCTATACCAACCAAACATATGCTAGGGACAATTATTGATAACCTTCGGCCAATTTAGACCTTCTTATTCAAATAGAGTTATAGAAAAAATGAAAGAACAATAAGTGTTTAGCTACAGAATTCATGGGCAACGACAAACAAAGGAAGTGAGAAGAAATATATTGAATTTGGCAAAGACAAATAAAGGAAGTAAGAAGAAATATATTGAATTTGTGAAAGTCCATAATATAAAAATTGAAAAAATGGTGAAAGACAGTTAACAAAAACATGATTAAGTGGGCTAAAAGTTAAGAAGTTACGTGACAAAAAAGGATAGGATATGAAAGTTGAGGAGATAGTGAGGTAGTTAAGTAAAATACAATGAAGTTGACACTTATAGCAAAAACTACCTAAAGATAAGAGGACTAGAAATTCTTGAGGATCAATTAGCCTACTTCAAAACACTTTGTTATTTTTAAGCTTTCTTTCCATTATGAATTTATCTTTGTTATATTGAATTCTCTTTTATAATTTGTGGTTCCCTTTTGCTACAATGAATTACTTTTTAACTTCACATTTCATTTTAATATATTTTAGCACTTTTGATGTCTTAGAAATATGGAATTTTGAATTTTTAAAACTTAGTTATATCTTCGATAAGAAGACAAATGCAAATTCTGGAAGAATTTTTTCTTGGTATGTCTGTATTTTTAGATTAATGCTAATAATAAAATTTAATTATATAACATTTAAAAATATTTTATAATTTTAAAAAATTATTCAAAATAAAAGCTGAAATTAAGTGATACTGGTACCAGTTCCAAAACTAATACCAGGTTTAATATGTTATTCACAATATTGTTTTAGCCAAGTAACAAACTTTATTTGAAGTTTGATATTCATTATAACAAAAGACATTTTTGAGTGGGACTTGATGACCTCAAGCTCCCGTTGAAAAATGCTTGTTTATCGTGCCTTGTCCTGCCGAAATAGACCCAGCCCCTGCTAAGGACAATACCTGTACACTTTTTCTCAGTTTTATGGGGAAATGCCAAAAAGTCAAAGTAGTTGTCGGAAAGTAATTGGATGTGGCCGCATTGCCAGGATTAATGAACAAGTGAGAAAAGAACCAGTCAACTTCGAAAACTCCATTATTGCAGTCAACAACATCATCCTCTACCATTAGAGCACATGAACCAAAACACCGAATAAAATCACAATCTACAAACAAAGTTCAAGTCTTTAAGTCCAAAACTACCTCCCCACCCCAACTACGATACTTTTAATTTACATCATGAAAAAAGTTGGTCAAAAAATGAAAGTAAATTAAAAACGAATTTGCCCACAGGAAAAAGAAAACTCATTTCTCTCACCATTTAATGAAACGCGAAGAGAAAGATAGGAAAAGGGGAAGATGAGCTTGAGCTCCAGTTCCTCAGATGCTTTGACGGCCACCCTCAGCAACTCAATCCAAGCTTTGGGACGTGGGTTTGATGTCACATCTGATATAAGGCTTTTGTACTGCAAAGGAGCTCCGGGGTCAAGATTAGTGCTTTTGGATGAAGAACATACAAGGGATCTTGATGTCTGTCATGGGGTTGTTGTGCCAAATGTTTCTACTGATATCGAATGCTCTGCAGGCAAAAGGAGCATCGAAAGAATCCCAGTTTGCAGCTTCCACGAGGTGATTCTTTCTCTTTCTCTTTTTTTGGTTTTGTCTTTGGGTATGTTTTTCTATTCTTCTATTTGGGAATGCTTGAATTCCCTATTTTCTGATGGTATACTGAATCTTCTAAAGCTTGTCGTGGTTGTGATTTAGTGATGATAATTGGTAAGGTTTCGTTCGTGGAAATGCAGTGTCACGACTACCATAACTTTTTACTATAACTTCTTATTCCAAATTCTAATGCTATTAGAGGCTAATAGTAATTGCAGATAGACTTTCCTGTCGCTAAAGGATCTGTGAAAATATAGCAGCTAATTGTCTAATTTTAGTTACTTTATGTTTGCATCCATATACAACAAGAGCAGGGGACTTTTATCTTGGCATTCAAGTTTTGGCTGTGGTTCATTTACAGTGTTCAAAAGATTGATTCATGTTTAAAGAAGTAGAGAGTAGTGTATGCATTTCTTTTGACATTATCAATTAATTCCGTTTAGTGGATGGCAATATCATTTTGATTGTTCGGTCACTTAAAAGTGTCAAATTTTGTTCAAGATTGTTGAGACACGAGGCTTGAGTGACATGGCAAGGGTATATGTCTTGACCTATTTGAGTGCAATTGCAGGACACATTACCTTGGAATAAACAACATATCGTTGAAATCTTTAAAAATTTCCAAAACTAGTGGGTGTATTTGAACTATTTTTAGTTAATTTTCACTTCATTTTCAGGAGTGCTAAAGTCCAAGTTTTGTGGAATTCTATGACTATCATATATGACTGAAATGGACTTAAAGAGGAAACTGAAGTAACTTTTTTGTTATTATGGATTTTTGGCCTGTCTGCTATTCATTAATGTTTGAAGACTACGTTGAAAATGACCCTAAATTGCTCATTGCTGCCAGACTCCCTACTCCTGCAATGGAGTGAGGATACCACAAATAGCGTATTATAGAAAGAACATTGACTGAAACTGATTTGATCTCTTTTTTGTTCTTTCTTTTGCATGTGTGTGCGCATGTCTACATTTTCTTTTAGTTGTTACTCCTACTTGGATATTGGTATAATTCTTGATATTGGTTTATTCTTAGGGTTAACCAATAAAGAGTATATGTTTCAATAATTTAGAGTTGCCATTCCACACAAAAACATGATGGTAGCAATGGTACTATTGCTTAAATGTAATCAAAACTGGGAAATGGACAAACTTTTCATATCTTTCAAGCAATTTTAGTCATGGATCTTTTGGCCTCTATGTGAATGCATTGTTAAGAATGTTAGTGAAAGTTAATGCCTTTTGTTTTCAGATGGCAGCGAGATTTAATGAGAAATCAGGAATATCAAGTGGTAGTCCGCTTGGAAGCTTCAATAGCATGTTCAATTTCACTGGTTCTTGGCAACTTGATGCAGCAGCCACAAAATCCCTTGCCATGGTTGGGCATTTCATTCCCTTGTTTAAGGTCCAATTAGCAAATATGTCTTTACTATTGCATGAGGAAATTAAACGTGCTGTTCCTTACTCCTGGGATCCGGCATCCTTGGCAAGGTAAATATTAATAACCTAGTTGCACTTCTGATTTAAGTTTCTTTTGATATTTCAATTTGTGACGTGAAACTTCTGAAAAAGAAAAAAAGAAAAAAAATTATAACGTAATTATTCAATATAATTAGTTTTTAACAGAAAATGCTTTTATTTGGGAAGGGCAAACCTGTGTCCATCTTTTTGCTTATAAAATGCAAGAGCCTGAAAGTTCTTAGTTCATTGAAATCTTTCCCATGAATATCAGTTATTGTTACAAAATTCTTTATCCTTTTTAATATTAACTTTTAATCATTTATACGTGGAGAAAACTGTACACCAAAATCTCTAGTTAAAGTTTTCACAACCTTGAATTTTGATTGACAGAAGTTTTCTTTCTTTAATTGAATTTTCTTATTGCAGTTTCATCGAAAGTTACGGTACTCATATTGTCACATCTGTAACCATTGGTGGAAGAGATGTTGTTTACATTAGGCAGCATCAGTCGTCTCCTTTGCCAGTGTCAGACATCGAAAGTTACGTGACAGACATTGCGGACCAGAGGTTTCAGGACTCCAAAAGTCCTTCAAGTGCAGGTGCTTTGAAGTACAAAGACAAGGTTATCATAAGAACATGCTGATGTGAAAAGCTTGTAACTAATGAAGTGCATTCTCTGAAGAGTCAAAGTGTGAAAAGTCTTAAAAATTTACTGCTTTCTGCAGGACGTAACTGTCATTTTTAGGAGAAGAGGAGGTGATGATCTTGAGCAAAGTCATTCCAAGTGGGCAAATAATATACAGATGGCGCCAGATGTGATAAACATGACATTTACACCTATTGTTTCACTGCTTGAAGGAGTGCCTGGTATAAAACATCTGGCTCGGGCAATTGAGCTGTACTTGGAGTGTAAGTTTGTATGCAAAAATTTCAAGCTCATTCTCTGATTTTCAAATCTCGACTTGACTCATTTTCTATCTTTTTTCTGTTCTAGTGGGGCAATGTTGAACACACTCAAACATATTTCCTAATGATTTTTAATCATTTTTCCAAGAAATATAATACTTTGGCTGTTTAACCTTTTTATTCAATAATCAAGAGTATAAATTGAGATTCAATAATCAAGAGTATAAATTGAGAAAAACTTTGGTAGCCATTAAGGCGAAATATAAGTTTTTCATTTTGGAGGGAACTTATATATAATGTGGTAGACGGTCACACGGAAAATGTAAATGTACCTGGTTCTGTTGCCGCCACCAGTTTTGCCGTCTTCTTGCAAAGACCTTAGGCTAACAAATTCAGCAGCAGATAGAACAAATTTTTCATGTCTTTGATAATGTAGAATGACCTAGAAGATTGTGCATCCATTATAGTAAGATTTATATTTCACATTTAGCTGCTGCTGCCACATTTGAGAATATGATTTCATCTTCTGTTTTTGGCCTGAACACTAATAATCCAATTGCAATATCTACCAGACAAGCCTCCTATTGAGGATCTGCAATACTTTCTGGATTTCCAAATTGCTCGAGTTTGGGCTCCAGAGCATAATAACCTTCAAAGAAAGGAGCCTGTTTGCCCGTCACTTCAGTTCAGCTTGATGGGGCCCAAGCTTTATATCAGCCCAGATCAGGTGATTGTTTTGTAAGCATTATTGTTGTGATACAAGTTAATGTCAATAGGATCATTCTGTTTAAAAGAGTTTCCCTTTTACATTAAAAAAGGGGGAAAATGGGAGTTGGTGCAATGTATGCTGAAAGATGATGAAAACAGCATCTGAGTTCAATCAACACCTAGGTTTCTTTTTTGTGATACTAGTGTTGGAAAGCATTGCTTTCACCTTTTAGAGATTCTTCGATTTGTTTTCCTGAATGGATGCTTATGAAATCTCAAATTGACTTGCTGATGGAAACCAGTATCCTAAGAATAGCCTAACTAAAGATAACCACGATCCAACATTTAGAGAGAAGCTTTTGGACTTTTTAAGTGCAATGTAAAGTGCAAGCAATCAGCCATACAGAAAGCTCGGGCAATTTAAGTTGCTACTTATGTCAGAACCTGATGATTAGTATCAGTAAGATACGTCATTTTGGGAATTTTTAGGAGTAAAATCACATCAAATGTGGTGTTACTTGAGTACAGAGGGGCCACATCTCTGAAATATTGACCCTGAAATATTAAATGTCAGCTTCTAGTTCCATTGAGTTAGGCTAGATAATAAATCAGATTGTAGACTGACCTCTTTTTGCGTTCTCACTTCTCAAAAAATTTCTCCTAGTGAACCTGAATTATGTTCTTCCTAACTGTTCTCAATGTATATAGCCTCATGATTGAACTGTCTTCTTTAGGATAATGTCTTTCCTTTTCTTAAGAATTGTGAACATGAATGTAATTCTTCTAATGTCGAAATATGTATGGTAAGCAGGTGACAATTGGCCGTAGACCGGTTACTGGTCTTAGACTTAGTCTAGAGGGCGGCAAGCAAAACCGACTCTCCATCCATTTGCAGCATCTTGTGTCCCTTCCAAAAATCCTTCAACCACATTGGGATGTGCATATGGCCATAGGTGCACCCAAGTGGCAAGGTCCTGAGGAGCAGGATAGCCGTTGGTTCGAGCCTATCAAATGGAAAAACTTCTCCCATGTGAGCACTGCACCGATAGAGTACACAGACACTTCCATTGGAGACCTCTCTGGTGTTCATATTGTTACAGGAGCTCAGCTTGGTGTTTGGGATTTTGGTGCCAAGAATGTCTTACACCTCAAGCTCCTCTTCTCAAAAGTCCCAGGATGTACAATAAGGCGGTCTGTGTGGGATCATAGCCCGTCAAACCCATCTGCACCTCGACCCAATGGAGCATCTTCATCAACTCCAAGTGAAAGAACTGCCATTGAGAAGAAGGAAGATGGTTCGAGCAACATAGGAAAATTAGTTAAAATCGTTGACACAAGCGAAATGTTGAAGGGACCACAGGATACTCCAGGTCATTGGTTGGTAACAGGAGCTAAGCTTGGGGTGGACAAAGGGAAAATTGTTTTGCGATTGAAGTATTCTTTATTGAATTACTGAGCAAGTATTTCTGCAAATTCTTGGTGTCAGCTTTTCCACACGTGAGGCATACTCAAACATTCTTTGCATAAAAATCCTTCCTTCTTTTGTTCTGTACATTGTGGCAGTTTGGTTTGTGTTTCCGTAGTTAATAGTCACATTGAATGTCATAATCTTATTTTCATTTGATTTGTTTTAAGAATTTTTTTGCTAAAGGACTGTCCTGTCCTGTCCAGCAGATTCATCAATTTTAGCTGAAAGTAGTCATTCTTTCAACATGATGTGAGCTTCTAGAATGGAGGCATTGTATACTGTTCCTTCTTGTTAGTATGCATGGTTGATATTGCAGAATTTTATTCTTTTCCAGAACCCCTCTCTGCATTCTTGCTTGCTTTTGGCAAATCCGTTTGGGCCCAACCGGAGCAATTTTATCATAACGGACAAGCTCTTTCCTTTTTTTAATGTCAAAAACAAGTTTTGGCTGTTCCGTTTCAGGTTTTCCTTCATAACAACAAAGCTTCTTCTAAACACTCAGTATTTTATCATTACAGTATCTGTATTACTTGGAAAATGTAGGGTTGTCTGTACGACTTGTATATTACAATAGGTAATATTAGAGCATTCAATCTGTATCAACCCACTCCATTTAGCATAAGAAATGTTCAGTGGCCAAAATAGTCTTTCAGTTGACCTGGAACCAGACAGATATGTCCAGGAAGTGAAGGATATTTAAGAGAGAAAGGTCAGCTAAAGCATTGAAACCCAAGTCTTAGTATATTACGTCATTCTTGCTGGTATTCTACTAATTGTCTCTATCAACAAGATGATGCGATTATAGACAATAATTCTAATAGAATGCATATTCGGGGGGGAAAAAAAGATTAAAAGGCATTCTTTAAAAATTTGGAATGTGGAAAAGTTCAACCAAGATCTGACTTCATGCATAAGGTGAAAAAACATGTCTGTTGTTTAGGAGGAAATGGACATGGATGCCTCCTCCTAATTGTAACTAATCATGTCATGTCAGCCAATTCAATTACAACCACCATTTTCATTGGAACAGTCTTTCTGTTTAGTAAGGTAAGACTATGTATTATTGGAGCTTCCCAAATCTGACATTTCTGCAAAATTCTCAGGGTAGTTTTATTCAATAATGATCTAAATCTAATAAAGTTAAACATTATTTAAAACCATGATATTTACAACAAAGAAAATGGCCATCATCTACATTTTTATAAAACCTTTTCTTTGAAAATAGAGTCAGTAAGCCCTGAAACACTTACATAGACTTTAGTGCTTCAATATGCTTAAGAAATCAGCCTTCAAATCAAACTGTCACAATCTAAGTGCCGGCGAAATGAGAAGTAAGCTTATACTTAAAGCTGTACATATGCAAATGAAGAATGTCTGTTATCAACTATTTCCCTTATGTAGCATTTCATATTTCTAACCAGGTTTCACTTTCAAGTGACAAAATAATGGGAAATTGTTGACACTGACTCACTGGAATTTGTTAGCACTTGGAATTATCAGAAAATGTTACTGGATTGAATCTTCTCCTCTGCTTTGAGATAGTTGCTTGAGTCCTAAAAATCATAGGAGGACAAAATTAACTTAGAAATGGCTTATACAGTGTTCTATTCTAGATGTGACATACAAATAACTTATTGGTTTTTCAGGATACAAGTCATTGTCTAACGACCTTGCATATGCTTGAACATGAACAACAGACCAAGCTTCACAATTGTTTAGGTAGGAAAAGACGTACAAAATTGAAAAAAAATGTACAATCGGTCGAATAATGCAAGTAACACCTTATATAACAATGGCTTCATCCTCTATTATGCCACAAATTTGATCTCCTTCTTTACACTTTCTGAGGTTGGAACCTTAGCACCCTTGTGCTGCGCCATGGTACTTGCATTTCTTTACAATCTTGTAGAATTGCAATCTCTTGCTACATATTTAATGTTTTCAGTGCTCATGAATGATCCTTTTTTGACTGGTTTACAGGAGAAAATGGATGTTGTTATAGGAAAGGTGGACTGGAAGGGAAGGCAAGCATTGAGGCACAGACATGGAGGACCAAGAACTGCTATTCTCCCATTAGGCATATTTCTAAATATAGTTTATTGAACAAGGCTTAATCTGGCGATACAAATTCCAGTAAGAGGTTTTTATGGCTGATTTTGTTGTTAATTTTCTCCCTCTTTGCAGCCACCTTTGCATTGGAAAACATGTCGGGTGTAGCACTGGCAGTAAACTTGGTGACTTACATCTATGGCACAATGCACTTTGACTTACTAGATTCAGCTAATGAACTAACCAACTTCATGGGTGTTTCCTACATCCTCTCTATTCTGATGGCTCTCCTGGCAGACGCTTACGTTGGCAGATTGAAAATTGGGATACTTTCAGGATGTCTCGAGCTCGTTGTAAGCATGTAACTTTACATACAATCAATCATGTCCACTATCCTACAAACAAAACATAATTTGTGATAATGGAGATGGTAATAAACAATACACAGTACGTACATGCTTAAGGATCATGGAGTAGCCTACATATATATTTCTCAACTTCTAACGTATGATGTAACTTATGAGGCAGGGACTTGTATTGCTAGCAGTTCAAGCTCATTACTCCAAATTGCGGCCGCCTGCTTGCGATATGTCTAATCCAGCAGTTCACTGCAAGCATGTTGAAGGTGGAAAAGCTGCACTATTTTTTGTTAGCCTATACCTGCTTGCTCTTGGCAGTTCTGGAATCAAGGCTGCGGTCCCTGCACATGGAGCTGATCAATTTGATGAGAGAGACCCAAAAGAGGACCAACAGATGTCCAGCTATTTTAACTATGTCTTATTTGCGTTGTGCTGTGGCGGTGTTGTTGGATTAACCCTCCTTGTTTGGGTTCAAGATCACAAGGGATGGGACTGGGGATTTGCAATCTGTGCTCTTGCCTTGTTCTTGGGAGTAACCACACTTCTAGCTGGACTGCCAATGTATCGCATACAAGTCGTTCGAGGATCAAGCGTGCTTCTGGAAATTATACAGGTATGCCGTCTCTACCAGTCGATTTACAAGGTGTAATAATTATGGAAGATGTGGATAAGAAACTGATAATTCTGCTGCTTATTCTTTGTTTCTGTTCCCTTCAGGTTTATGTTGCATCATTCCTCAACAGAAAATTTGAACTTCCTGACGACCCTTCAGAGCTCTACGAGATTAGTAACAAGGAAGAGGCAATGGATATGGAGTTTCTACCTCATACCGATACTTTAAGGTTATCCCCTCTTAATTACTAACGCGTCATTGGGTTAAAAGTGTGCATCTCACCGATTGAAAATTGTTTTCAGGTGGATGGACAAAGCCGCCATACTAACAGCATCTGCAGAGCAAACTGGTAGGCCTGAAACTCAAAGTCCATGGAAATTATGCAGGGTTACACAAGTCGAAAACGCAAAAATCTTACTTTCCGTTCTACCAATTTTCTGCTGCACAATTATTATGACCCTTTGCCTAGCACAACTCCAAACCTTCTCAATCTATCAAGGTCGAACCATGGATAACCGCATCAGCAAACATTTTGACCTGCCACCAGCCTCTATACCAATAATTCCAGTACTTTTCCTTGTCATCTTGATCCCCATGTACGACCGAATAATCGTCCCACTTCTACAAAAGATCACAGGCATTCCCACTGGCATAACTCACCTTCAGCGCATAGGGGTTGGCCTAGTTCTTTCTTGTTTATCCATGGCCACAGCTACTCTAGTGGAAGTGAAAAGAAAAGGAGTCGCCAGAGACCACAACATGCTCGACGCTGTGCCTGGATTTCAGCGACTGCCCATGAAAATACACTGGCTAGCGATTCAATACTTTATATTTGGAGTTGCAGATATGTTCACGTACGTAGGTCTTCTAGAGTTCTTCTATGAAGAAGCACCGAAAGCTCTCAAATCCCTTTCTACTTGCTTCCTCTGGACTTCAATGGCACTTGGATACCTTTTTAGTAGCATAGTTGTTAATGTAGTGAACAGCGCTACCAGAGGAATTACTAGAAGTGGAGGCTGGTTAGCAGGAAACAATCTTAACAGGAATCATCTGAATCTGTTCTTCTGGTTGCTAGCCTTAATGAGTTTCATCAACTTCTGTATCTATGTGTTTGTTGCTAACAGATATAAGTACAGGCCTAAGGATTTTGTGGACTCGAATGAAACCAAGGGTCAGGCTTAACCGGAGAACATGGAAGAACTGATGAGGAACGAAGACTAAGATCCTTTTTCTAATTTCGTATGCTTGTTACCCTCGTCTTAATTAAGCTATTGTTTGTCTGTTGAAAAACTATGTTTCAGTTCATTAAGAAGAAAGAGTTGCTTACACCCTGAAAAAGGACAACTATAGAGTTGTGAAATAATGGGTTGGCACAAAAAAATATTCACAAATGTTTTTACAGTAATAAAAATAATAAAACAAGACTATCTTTGCAATAAAAGTTTTGTTCTTTCCTCTCATTTTGTAAGATGAAACATTTTTTTTTTTAAGGCATGGAAGATTTTATTTATATCTTATAAAGGGGATGCCCATACAATCTGTGTTAATATAGCCTTTAACAACATTAGGCAAAGAGTGAAAGTTAGAGAAAGTATACATAGCTTGGGAAGATCTCCCTATCTGTGCTAGAGTATGAGCTATCCTGTTTC
>JAOSBN010000002.1:38612825-38633330 GCA_027563595.1 Erythroxylum suave
TCACTTGGAATAGCACCAATAATCAAGTTTTGAGCATCCGAAATCAGAGATGGAATAAGATCAAGCATAAAGCTAAATTCGGGGGGAGAAACATCTGCTTGGAAAAGTGTAGAATAAAAAGCAGCAGCCTCATCACCAATATCCTGCTGGGAAGTAAGCCAAGAGCCCTCGGAATTTTTAATGGCGACAATCCGTTGAATTTTTTGGATGGTTTTCACATAAGAGTGATAAAATTTGGTATTAGCATCGCCATCCTCCAACCATTTTAATCTGGCTTTTTGCTTCCAGAAGGTTTCTTCAATTTTCAATTTACACATAAGTTGAGCTTGCTTATTCTGCTACATTTTGCGATTATTGTCAGAGGGATCTTGAAGGTAATAATGTTCCACCAATTCTGCTTCAAGTTCTGCTACTTTAACCATGGAGAAGACATTCCCAAAAGATTCTTTATTCCAACAACAGAGGGCAGCTTTGAGTTCTTTCAATTTAATATGTAGACTCTTCATACCTCCACCATGGAATGACTTCTTCCAGGTACTTTGAACTAACGGCATAAAAGTAGAGTGGGACAACCACATATGTTGAAACTTGAATGGCTTGGGAACATTCGTCGAGGATTGTTTACATTCAAGAAAAAGCGGAGAGTGATCCGATGAAGCTTTGCCTAAGTGTTTTAAGATGATCTCATCAAAAGCATCAAGGAGAGAAACATTAGCCAAAATGCGATCAAGGCGTTCCCATACACGCCCTGATCTACGCATGCCAGTCCAAGTAAAAGTATTACCAATATGAGGAACATCAACCAAACCGCACTGATCAATACAATCTGAAAAGTCTTGTATATTGAGTAAATTAGGAGAAGATGCACCTCGGTATTCTGAAGGACATTTGATGATATTAAAGTCTCCCCCTACCATCCAGGGCCCCGAACAAGAGCCAGCAAAGGTTTCTAAACTGTTCCATAAGGAAAACCTGGAAGCTCTAGTGTGTGATCCATAGACCGAAGCCATAGAGAAGACAAAATTCAAAGGAAGATATTTAACAGAAGCAAAAACAACCTGCCCTTTATCCACAAAATCAGTCAACTCAAATAAACTATCCTTCCACATAATCCAAATTTTATTATTGGAGTTCGCAAAGGAATTGGAAAAGCCCAACCGAGTTGCGAAATCTTTATGCTTATCCTTGCAAGCTAACGGCTCAATTACAATCAACAAACAAATCTTCAAATTCACAGCAAGCTTATGAAGACGAGTCATAGAGGAACAAATACCTCTAGTATTCCAATATAGCAGATTCATTGGAGATTAGGAGTGGAAGAAGCTAAAGCTTTAGTAGTGCCGCGGGTCACAATAGTTGTGGGAGTAGTCTGTTTATTTTTCTTTCGACTTTTCTTCTTGCGAGGTATAGGGACAAAATCAGCATCTCCTATAGCAGCTTGCATTTTTCGCCCAATGGAGAGGCCATTGGCCCTTAAATATTCAATTGAAATGTCTTCAATCATGACATCGTCATTCTCAGAAATGAGGCCTGGGGAGTCACTTAGATCAGATTATGGTCTCTCATTTGCAGAGTGATGCCTAGAATGTTCAGTAGTTTTTCCTTTGGACATTAAAACATCGGGAGTAGCTAGAGGCAAAGCATGTAGAGAAGGGGGGTCAATAGCTGATGAAGTCACTTGGGCAGTAGTTTGGCCTTTTGACATTAAAACATCGAGAGTAGCTAGGGACAAAGCATGTAGAGAAGGGGGCTCAATAGCTGATGAAGTCACTTGGGTATTAATATTTTGCTCTGCTTGTTGTACTTGGGGTGTAGGGCATTGTTCTTGATTGAAAACATGAGAATCAGAAGCCGTTGAAGGAATATTGCCAGCTGCCGAGGAGTCTTTTTCTGGAGTAGTAACTTGAGAAAGATCAGTATTAACAGCCATCGCCGCATTCTTAATAACCCATTTTTTCTTCTCCATTTCTTTAACCGGTGCCACTGGTTTATCATCAGTTTTAGTAGTTTGTATCGGGGCAGTTGGTACCTCCACAGTCACATTATTGTCCACAAGAGAACCACAGGAAGTAGAGGAATGACCTAATCGCTCACAGTGAAGACAGTAGAGAGGCAATTCTTCATAATGAACAGATTGAAAAAAACCTTTAGTACCATTGTTGATCCAGATTTTAGAAGGCAATTCCTTTGACAAGTCAATCTCTGTACAGACGCGAGCTGCCGAAGGACGCAGAAGCAAGGCTGTAGCACTATCCATTTTGAGAGGAGATCCAATTAGGGAGGCAATACCAAAGAGAGCTTCCTTATTAAAAAGGTGGATAGGCAGACCCTCAAAAGAAACCCAAATCGGCACAAAAGGGCTGTCAGCATTTGATCGAAAATATGGCGTCCATTTGGAGACCAGCATTGGGAATCCATTGAAATACCAGGTGCTTCTCAACTAGCATCTCAAATAGTCAGTCTCACTATCGAAATTGATCAGAATATGGGTATCATCTATCAAACCCAATCGAAAGTCTCTTGTAAATCCGATTCCTTCGAAAGATTTCTTCAACGCAGCCATGGAGGGGCGGCCGGAGTTGAATGTTCCGATCAGAGCAAAACAAAATGGTTTCGATAGCTTAGCCACATCATCATCGGTGAAAGAGATGGAAGGAAAACCGCGATATTTTCCTGGTTCGGCAGATAAGACACGGTTTCTTACCGTTGAAGCAAAAGAATGGGATTCATCGAGAGAGGGGTTAACTTTCGTTGTACCAGAAATTGCCGCCGCATAAGACCGGGCGACGGGCTCAGGTTGATTAAGATTTATCCAATTGATCTAGATACATAATGCTTAAAAAGAATCTTAAATTACATGAATTGATTAAGATTTGACCATTCAACTATTCTTTCAAACTTGCCGTAAAATCCCAAAAATCATGTTAGTTTCTAACACCTAGTATAAACTTGACTTTTGTAAATCCCAAGTATTATCTGTTACATGAGAGGCTTATTAGAATTTTTAGCAACTTGATCAAAGAACTTTATGTACTCCAAATTAATCTCCTTATTAGCATTCTATTCTCAAATAAGATAAAACGTTGTGTTAATATACTTGCTTATACCATAGAATACTAAATTCTTTGCTAAGGCTTGAGCGGATTTATTGTTAACCATGATCTTCATAGCTTTAATTTGCTTCTAAATGAAGTTCTTTCAACAACTTATATTGACAAGTATAGGAAGTAGTTGCAAAATACTTCGATTCACATGTAGAGAGTGTGATTATGAATTTTTTCTTTAAACATCAAGAGATTGCATTGTATCCCCAGAAGAAAACGAACCTTCTGTTATCAAGATCTCCAATAAAATCACTATCACAAAAATATATTAAGTTAAAGCTTTTTGGAAGATGAATGAAACATAACATAGTCAATTGTATCTTTAATATATCAAAGAATTCTCTTAGGTGCCTTTAAGTGAACTTTAGATGGTGTCTTTATAAATTTACTAGCAATTCCAAATCTAAATAAGATATCTAGTCATGTATAAGTCAAGTACCTCAAGTTTCCCATAAAACTTTCGAATAAAGTTTGGATCTACCCTCTTTTGTTCATCAAACTAGGATAGATTTTTTCCACACTCTATAGGAATGTTAACTGGTTTAATATCTTGAATTTCTTAAGCATCTCCTTTGCATAACCTTCTTGAGTGATGAAAATTCCATTCATTATTTGCTTCAAATAGATTCCCAAGTAGTAAGACATCAATCCCATGTCGTACATCTTAAACTCTTGGTTTATAAAATATTTGAACTTTTTAAACATCTTTTGATTGTTGCCTATGAAGATAAGATCATCTATATGGATACAAACAAATAACAAAAAATGTTTATCCTTTTTTAACATAAATATCACATTCACGTAAGCATCTAGTGAAACTATTCTCTTTAAAATAACTGTCAATTTAGTTATTCTAAGCTTTTGGCACTTTATTAAGTTTACATACCACCTTCTTTAACTTCAACAAATTATTTTTTTCGGCCTTCAACCATATATCATATTATTTGCTTAATGTAGGCTTCTTCCTCTAGATAAACATTGTGAAAATTAGAGTTGACATCTAATTGATGGATTCTCTAATGATTTTAGACAACAAGACATATTAATAAACGAATTATTCCACAGCGAGTAATAAGGTTGAATTCCTCTTCATAGTATATGCTTTACTTTTGCTTATACCATTTGACAACAAGCCTTGCCTTGACTGTCTCTACTTCTCATTTGACATTTTTAGTGATATTGTAGACCTATTTGACTCTAATGACATGATGACCCCTTGGATGAGAAATAAGTTCCCATGTGTCATTCATTTCAATGGCTTGAATTTCTTTATTCATTTTATAAATCCACTTCTCTTTCTTGCTATCATCTTCACAATTTAAAGACTCAATATATCTAAGTTGACAAAACTAGTTACAATTACAATAAATTTTTTTAACTATTTGGTATCTTTAAGGTTCCATCCTTGTTGGTAATGATGTGGATGATGATGCTTCAAATGAAGGGTTGGTGAGATTAGTAGACAAAAATCATTTCAACTTCTTGAAAAACTTCCTTTCTTTATTAATCTTTAAAATATAAATCCTAAGATCCTTCCATTTGAAAGCTCTAATCCCAAGGTGCTCCTTCACTAAATTCAACATCTCTACTAATAGCAATCTTTCCATTTTTTAGGTTAAACAACATGTAGCCTTTTAAGTCTTATTATATCCAATAAAAACAAACTTATTACTTCAATCATCAAGTTTGGAACTTTCTTACTCTAAAATATAAGCTTACATAATCAAGTCAAACACTCTTAACTGTAATATAGAAGGATTTATTCTGCTCTATATTTTTTGTGGAGTGAATATTTCAAACTGTTTGTAAGACTACAATATAAATTTCATATGCAACTACTTCATCCCAAAACTCTTTAAACTTCGTCTTACTTTTCAAAATGGTTCTCTTCATAATGAGGATTGTTTGATTCTTTCTTTCGGCCATTCTATTTTATTAGGGAGTTCTCGACCCTATAAGAGGAATACAAATTCCATGAGCTCATAAAAGCTCTTAAATTTATTAGAAGTAAATTCTTCACCTCTATTAGTTCTTAAAGCTTTAATCTTAAAAATACTTTCTTTGTTAACTAAAGCTTTAAATTTTTTAAAAGCATCAAAAGCTTCAAACTTGTATTTCAAAAAATTCACCCATTTCTATCTACTATAATCATCAATGAAAAGAATATAGTAAGAGCTTTTACTAAAAGATGAAGGATTAATGCGACTATAAATATCTGTATAAACAAGTTGGAATGACTTGGTAGATCTTGAAATTGACTAGTTTGAAGAAACTTTTCCTTGCATGCTTTCTAAGTAAGAATGCCACACACAGTTGCTCAAGATGATTTATACTTAAGATGCCTCTCACCTTCTTCTTCTCTCCCAAAACTTTGACTGCATTAAAATTCAAATGTCCATACCTTATATGTCATATCCGTGAAGAATCACTGACACCAATTGATGTGAGCACAACTATGGGACTTTATAAGTGAAATGGCGCCAAAGATGAGCTAGTAATGACAGAGGGACCAATAACAAGATTAAAAGCTAAGAAGTTCAAAGAAGTGCTTCAATCCTAAATGGGCCGAATTGTAGATGGCATGAAATCTCAAGAGATAATGAGGGCTAATGACATGATAACTAATCAAGTTAGGGAGAATGAGTGAGAAGACTTTCCTTTTTGTTGAATTAATTATTTTACATTAAAAGTATAACTTTCAACAACCCAATACTTATGTCTTGGGCTTGTTTAAAACTTTTAGATTTAATAGGTTGTCTTTTAGAAATATTAATTTGAGATTTAATTATTTTGGTGAAAGGCCTATGTTTAAAGGCCTTTTGCATAGTTAGGATTTCTTTCTTTTCAAGGGGTATAAATACATCATAATAAACATTGATTAAGGTTAGACTGGTTGAATAACGAATTCTATAAGGGAGGATTTTTTGTCTTCTTCTATTGCATCAGGAATATAATTCTTATCAAGGTAAACACTTGTGGCCAATTTCTATTCTTGTTTTCAAATCAACCTTGTTATAGGCATTTCCTTTCATATAATTGATTGGTGGTTCATTAGGGTTGGAGATTTCTTCTTGTTCATGCTCTATCCAAAGTGTGTGTTTAAGGTTCAGGTTCTTTAGCGTTGGGGTTTTGCATCATTTAGTATCAGAGCTTTGATTGGGACAAATTCTTATTTATCGTGTGTTTATGTGCTATTATTACTGTTATTTTCTATTAGAACTCGAAATTATGGTTCATTTTATTATTATGTTTTTGAGAAAAAAATGAAAAAAAATCAGCAGCTAGATAAGAAGAAAAAGTTGCTACAATATAAAAACGTTAAAAAAAGATGAATTGTGAGCGTTAAAGATTTTAACAAAAAAGTTAGCTAGTGTAAAAAAAAATAGTTGAAAAAAAATGAATTTTATCTTTGGGATTGACGTAATTATAGGATTTTCTTTTGTTGACTTCCTATTTTGTTTAATGTCTTTCCTTCATTCTAATTTTCTATTTTTAATCTCTTTATTATTATTATTTTTTGTTTCCATTTACAACATAATTAACAAATTGATTCTTGTTAATTTAAATTATGTATTCTTTTGGGCATTATAAATCCTTCCTCTTATGTGTCCATTTTGCTTCTTTGATTTCAATATACTTGCCTCTAGTTTTCTGCCCGTTGTCTTTCTTAGGTATGTTCATTACATTCCTAACTCTTAATTTACTGTTTGTCCATTACCTTGATTGGAAATTGAATTCTAGCTAGAGTGCAATTGAGGACATCAAGTTTGAGTGTAAAAAGGTTTGAGTGTGTAAGCTTAAAAAAAGGGGGGAAAAACCAATTTTGAGTGGAACACGAGTAGATTGTCATCTTTTGAGTGAAACATGTAAGGGAGTGACTTGTGAGGTTATCTTTTATTGCTAATCATTTTTCTTAAACTTTTGTTATAGGAATGGCCGGTATAAACGTTGGAAAGGAAACATTACATGAGGAGGACAACAATGTGCTTGATTTGAAAGTGATGTATAAGGCGTTCATGAACGAGTTCAAGAAGTTATCTACTAGGATGGATGAGATGGATGGGAGAATTAATGAAACCAGTAGAATCCAAATCCATAGTAGAACAATTGGTAGTCATAGGAATCGGGAGGAAGAATTGGAAAGAAAGTACGACGATTATAAAGATGAAGTGCAATCCGTGAGGGGAAGATTAAGGACGGAAGAAAGAGTGGAGAGAAAATATTGCAATATTAATTCCATCAAGATGAAGATTCCATCCTTCAAAAGTAGGAATGATGTTGAAGTATACTTGGAATAGGAAAGACAAGTAGACATGATTTTTACTTGTCACAACTATTCCGAAGATAAGAAAGTGAGCTTGGTAGTAGTAGAATTCTTTGATTATGCATTAGTTTGGTGAGATGAATTAGTAAAGAATAGGAGGAGTATGCATGATAGGTATATGAATAGGTATTCTTTTATGTATAATAGGTGGAAAGTTACCCTTGCTCCTTTATCACCCAAAGAAACATACCTTGAACAACTGAAAATTCAACAATCATATCATGCGGGGATTCAAGTAATGAGGTGAAAAAGAAAAGAGAGAGAAAAGAGGCTAAGAGAAAAAAGAATAAAATTAAAGGGCTAATGGTGACTGACTGCAGAAGTAAGGAAAAGAAAGTGAGATGTGTAGGAAAGAAGAAGTTAGTGAGTAAAAAAAAAGAAAAGAATGAGAAAAGTGAGCAAAGAGAAATTGAGAGGAGTGAAAAAGTTAAGACATAACCATATTTGTAAGCAAGAGAGCGAGAGTTAAAGAGTGCATACTTAGGCAAGAGAACTTTAATTTTGATTCAGTTTAAGGAAACTTTATTTACTAACACTAACCTTGACCCAAATTTGCCTAGTGTGTTTGTGACCTTATTGTAGGGTGATTGGATTTGGTTAAATACGTCAAAAGAAAGGTTTCCACAACAAGAAAGTCAAAACTTAATGCAAGAAGTGATGGACCATTCCAAGTGTTGGAACGTATCAATGACAGTGTATACAAGATAGACTTGCCAGGTGTGTATAACATTAGTGCTACTTTTAATGTTTCTTACTTATCTCCTTTTGACTTTGATTCAGATTCAAGGATGAATTCTTTTGAAGAGGGAGGGGATGACGTGAGCACGACTATGGGACTTTGTAAGACAAATAGCGCCAAAGATGAGCTAGTGATGTTGGAGGGACCAATAACAAGATCAAGCGCTAAGAAGTTCAAAGAAACGCTTCAATCTTATATAGGCCAAATTGTAGATGGCATGGAATCTCAAGAGACAATGAGGGCTAATGATAAGATAACTAATCAAGTTGGGTGGAATGAGCAAAAAGACTTTCCTTCTTATTTAATTAATTATTTCAGGCTAAAAGTATAACTTTCGATAGCCCACCACTTGTGCCTTGGGCTTGTTTAAAACTTTTAGGTTTAATGGGTTGTGTTTTATAAATATTAGTTTAAGCTTTAATTATTTTGGCGAAAGGCCCATGTTTAAAGGCCTTTTATGTAGTTAGGGTTTCTTTTTTTTCAAGGGATACATCATAATAAACATTGTTTAGGGTTAGATTGGTTGAATAAAGAATTATATATGAGAGGATTTCTTGTCTTCTTCTATTACATCAATAATATAGGTAAACACTTGTGGCGAATTTTTATGTTTGTTTTCAAATCAACCTTATTATATGCATTTCCTTTCATATAATTGATTGAGCGTTCATTAGAGTCGAGGGTGTTCATGTTCTATCCAAAGTGTGTGTTTAAGGGATTTTGGGTTCTTTAGCCTTGGGGTTCTGTGTCACCAGTCTTCAAACACATGACCTTGGTAGTGTTTAAGTTCAAAAAACATTATATTATTGGTCATAACCACCTTAGAAATAAGATTAGTATCATAAACTCTAAGTTCAAGAGTATGATCCTCCATATGAATTTGATAACTATTCTCTAAAAGTTTGTAAATTCTTAAAATATTATTTGTTAGTGTCGAAATAAAGTAAACAATAGAGAGAATATTAAAGCTACATACATCTATTATGAATAATATTTAAGAGTTGGGGTTATATAGTAGAAATCTTAAAGGTAAATAATAACTGAACTTGAATGGTGATTGTGTTGGAGATAAATAATAGCTTTGAATAATTAATAAAGGATAAATGGTACATTAATTGGTGAGGTAGTATAAATGGGAGCAAAGATACAAATTGCTAGACACAACTTTAAGGTGATGAATTAAAATCAAAGTACAATTTAACTACCATTTTGAGTGACTAATATTGGATACATAGGAAGTATTTAAAGTGCCTAAGGAAAACATTAACTATAATGAAAAGGAATGAAATTATGGTTATAGGCAAATGGACAAGATGTGTGGATATGTTAGAGATGCTAGATAATTATATTTATGGAATGATGATTAGTAACAAGTTCAGATTAGATTAAGTATTATCAATTAAGAGGAGAGATAACAAGTAGATTTAAAACAACTAAGAGATGTTCAAAAAGGAAAGTTAACTGAGATGGAGAGTAACGTTAAAAAAAATTATCTAGACATTTGGTAAATGAAAGGAAATAAGGAATGTTTGAAGAGATGAGTGAATGATGGATGTTTGAAATTTGATAATGGTTTTGCAATGAGTAAATACATAAGGATGATTAAAAATATGTTCTAAGTGGAGGGATGATGCAAGTATACGGGAGATCGTGTTTTAGGGGTAATCTTAGGAGGAGAAATAAAAGTTGAATGAGGAAAGGGTTAAAACGTGGGAGTAAAAGGGTTATATATAGTTTATATGCTTATAAATTAGAGTTTAGACAAATTTGTAATGATTTGGGGGTAAGACCAGTGTGCTATAGATTGTTCAAGCATGACCAAGTATTAAAAGGGTATTGTTTGGAGGTTAATTCAGAGTTGTACAAACTGAATATGAAAAAGGTTTAACATGAAGAATGTGGCTTTAAGTATGAATGAAGTTATGGGATAAGTGGTGCATCATAGAATTTTTATGTGAGTTATGGTTTAAAGAGGATATATTTTAAATGAAATTGTGATTAGTTGAAAATTTCCTATAGATTTAGAGTTGAATTTATGCTATTATGTAGTTATGACTTGTCGAACAAATTGTAAAAATGATTCGAGATTCGAGAAATGTATTAGATGGCAAGTGGGAAAAAATGATTTGAAATATTACTTTATTACTAATTAATTATGCATTTTAAATATGATGAGGTAAATTTTTGGCATTTTGAATTTGATTTTAAGAACTTTGTATTATGAGATAAATTTGACAAATTTACTTAAGTGTTTTAATTGGTTTTATTGTAAGTAGTTGTTTTCGAGATTAAAGATATTTTGAAAATATTTTAATAAGAAAGAGAATTTCAATACCTTGAATTTAATATGATGCTATGTTATGATTTAAAAGGTTGAACATAATTTATTTCCAATTGTGTTAAGAATGAAATAAATGTTTAGGTTTTTTAGTAAGGTAAAATGTTGTGTCCAACACTTATAGTGAAATTTCTATTATTTGATATTTTGATATGATGCCCTTAAAAGCATTTTACCAAGCTTTTCAAATAAATTATAGTTTTATTTGAGCATGCATATTTTTGGTATGTTGATTTCATAATTACCTTATAAAATATTACATTTATACATTTCGAGGGTATGATTTCCAAATTTAAGGACAAAATTTTATTAAAAGGGGAAGAGTTGTCAAGCTCCAAATTTTTGTTTAGTTTTCTTAATTACTTTTTAGTCCCTTTAATATTTATTTTCCCTATATAGGGTGCTTTTTTCTATTATTTTATTCTTGAACTTGATTTTTTGTAAATATTTTGTATTTTAGTGTTTAAAAGAGGATTATTTAATTTTTTGTTGCTAGAACTAGTTTAATGAGGAAATATTTGGTAAAAAATTGGTCAAAATTTGAGAATAAAATTGGTGGCTTAGAGTTTTTGGAGAAAAGAATAAGAATAATTAACGTTAGTGAATAAATTGAAGAAAATGAGTTAGAGGTGGAATAAATTGCAATTATTAAAGAAAAATTAATTTTGAGGTGATTGATTTGCCTATGAGTGATAAAATATGTGAAAACATATTAGAAAATAAAAATGAAGGTGGATAGACAATTAAAGACAAAAGAAAGAAATAGGTGGAGAGATGCTCATTAAGGGAATAGTCAAATTTTCATAATATGGGGCATGGATGAAATTGTTTTTTTCATTTTTTATATGTCATTTAGGTTTTAATATCTGAAAAAGAAGGGGATCTAAGATAGAAGAGGAGACACTCTTAGAAGAGAAGAGGTAGAGAGAGTGAAGGAAGAAAAAAAAAAGAGGTTTGGAAGACGAAGACTTGATTTCTAACAATATGTGGGTGGCATTGCATTCCTTTTTAAGCCCCTTTTAATATTAATTTTTGTGTGATGATTTTGAGTAAAATTTTTCTAGGGTACTCATCTTTCATGGTTGTTTATATATATTCTTAATGACTATAAAAGAGTTTGAGGAAATATTACTTTGTGAGACATAGGTTAATAACTGTAGATGTTTTATTTTGGACATGAACGACAAAGTTGTATTTCTCTAATTATTTTTGAGTCAAAAGTTGTGAATTTGACAAAGTACAAAACATAAAAGTTATAGATATATAAATCGAGTTTATTTCCATAAAAGAACAAGTGCCCAAATTTTACACATTAAGAGATATGGTTAAATTTTTTAAATTGGTCTATCTACTAGAATTAAAGTTGAATATGGTATTGTACTTATAATTTGAGGGCTTATAGTACTGATTTAGAAGTTGGTTAAAACATGAAAGTTGTAGGTTTAGATGTTGCATTATTATATGTAAAATGGTTTAAGTAAAATCATTATAATTTGGAAGATATAGCTAATTTACCATAAGTTATTTAGGGTGTTGTTATGACATCTAATGTGTTCTATTATTGGGAGCTAATTTTAGGGACAATATGAATTGAATTCAAGAAGGTACTTAACTTGAAAACTATATATACATATGATTATTAAGTGTGTAAAATTTTGTTTTTTATATCTAAATATGCTTTAAATTATGTATGTTGAGAATTTGTTCCTCTATTAGTGAGTCATTTTGAATGTCCCATAAGAAGGTTATGTTGAAATTTTATGGTATATACCTTTGAACTTTTTACTAGAGTGGAAATTGAAGTGTGTAGTGAATTGAAGTGGTCTCCATGAAAAATTGATAATGAATGGATAGCTTGAATAAAAGACTTAAGTTAAGTGACTTAGGCAAATTTCTTTAAATAAAGTTCAAAGTGAGGTGACCTAGGCAATGATTTTTAACAAAGACGTATGTAAGAAAGGTGACTTAGGCAAATGACCTAAATGAGGTGACTTAGGCAAAATGTCATTAAACAAAGACCTAAGAGAGGTGACTTAGGAAAATTTTCTTAAATAAGAACTAAGTGAAGTGGCTTAAGCAAAAGATCTTAGTGAAGTGTCATAGGCAAAATTTTCTTAAACAAAAACCTAAGTGAGGTGACTTATGGATTAGGCAAAAGACCTAAGTGAGGTGATGCAGGCAATGAAATAAAGACTCACTTAGGTCTTTGTTTAATAAATGGATGAAGGGCATATGTAATAAAATAGTTTATATATGTGCTTCATGCTTGATATGGTATTGCTTATTCAAGAAAAAAAATATCTTATTATATGGTTGATGATTATGTTGATTGATGAACTTGTGGCTTAATGATTGTGATGATGCTTGATACAATAAATGAAGTCTTGCTTAAATCTTGATGTGAAATGGAAAAATTCACCTTAACCCTTGAAGTGGGTGATGCTTATATTAGAGTGTTATAGGATATCCAATACGCATGGTTGTGTATAATCACAGACTAGAAACTTGTGACTTATTTTATAAACCAAATGGTTTTCAAAATGAAAATAAATTTTTTTGATGCATGACTACTCATGGGTAAAAATATTTTCCTTCAGTTAGTGTAATACTTATATTGTCATTATTTTCCCCTCTCCAAGAAAAAAAGAGAAAAGGTTATTGAGTTAACTAGCATGCAACAACAATAGTGAGCACTAGTAAGGTCTAGACAAGGTCAACCAAAGTTGTCTAATCATTTTCATTTTTCTCAAGTATTTGAAACATTGTGTTTTTGGACACCAATGTAGACATTGGAGGCATTAATGTAGTTATGAAATTGTATACTAAAATTATTGTTGTTGCTATTATGTTATTACTAAGTATGATTTGAACTTATGTATTAAATGATGATGAAATTATTCTTACACGATTATGATGAATGAATGAATGAATGAGTTATGAATATTTGGATTTAAAATATCTTGTTAATTGAATAATAATTAGACGGATATAACGTAAGAGCATCTTAAGTTATGTGCATTCATAGGGTTAGCTTAAAACTCCAATATCAAGTTAATACTATGCAATCCACCCTAGGCCTTATTAAGATGGGGTTCTGATATAAAGAATTCAATAAAATAATTAAAGAGTAAACTAAGGTAGGAATGATTATGAACTAAACAAAGCTTACTCTCATGACATTGTATGTTTTTATCTTAAAAGTTGTCAAGAAGATTTATTTATTAATCATATAAAGTGTGTTGTTTATAAGATATATCAATAATCAAAGTCCTACACTTACCTTGATGTTTGATAAAGCTAAAGCTTGATAGTTGTAGGTGAAAAAGCTCATGAAATATAAACATTTGAAGTGAAGATCATAAGTTTAAGATTAATCAAGTAAGAATGTACATTCTGATCCAAACATTCTTTTAGTTATTACTAAAACTAGAAAAAAACACTTTAGTAAAGCCCAGACCTACAAAAAGTGACCGACTTTACCAAATCTCATAAAAGTGTTGTAAAAGACAATCATTTAGCTAAAGAATCTAAAAGAAAGCATAACAATTAGTAGTATGACCACTACTACTACTTATAGTTGGTGGTTGTATTATGAATATAATTACTTCCAATGTACTTTTGTGCATATAACTTAATGTCACATTTTATGTTTTTCAACAAATTTTCTTATCCTTAATCTTTTCTTAATATTATAAATCAAATCACATATAATTTCAACTAACTCCATTATATATGGGGCATATGCATTCAAGGAGCTCTTTGTTACATTTCAGCTATACATAACAGTTTCTAGTTCTTGAAGCAAAAGTTTTAACGGGGGAGCAGAGCTTCATTCAAAAACTACTCAAAATCTTTCAAATAATATTTGTAATGTTTACGTTACTAGTTAAAGATATATAGACATAAACATAAACATATAACATAAAGATAAACAACACGAATTGTGAACAGAAAAAAAGATTCCATGAATGTTTAGAATCTATACAAGAAAAACTATAATATGCAACAATTTATTAAAATATTAGGACATACTTGTTGAGATTCACCTATTGTTTTGACCAATAATTGTGAATAAAGAATAGACTTGCGCTATGTAGAAGACTGCAAAATAGAGGGAGACAATCAAAGTTGATGATACAAATGGAGGTCAAGAGGAGAGATGAGAGTTGTTAAAGACAAGGCATCACAAATTTAGGGGATTAGGGTTCTAAAAACCCTAAGTCTCCAAATTAATTAGTGGTTAATTATTTTGGAGTCCACGTCAACTACTAATATGACTCACTTGGGTTCCTTGGAATAAAAATAACAATATCAAAATAATTGATAGAATCTTAATGGTTTCCATAATTGGAGAGCTATTTAAACATTTTTTAAATGTTAAATTCTTTTTTTAGATCACAAAACGATAGAGTTTAATTTAGATTTAATTAAAATGCTAAGGGGTAAAATATACCTTCAACCAATTAATATTATGTGATAATTTTATTATCTGAGCTACCTTAGGGTAACTTGAAATTCAAATCTTAAGAGTTTCTCCAATTTTTATCACTATAATTATAAAAAAAATATCGTAATAGAAATAACTTATAATTAGGTATGACAATGAGCTTGGTCGAGCAAAGCTCACCATTGGTAAGACAACTTGAGTCTAGTTCGAAATTCAGTCAACTCAAACTGCACAATCAAATTGGGTTCAAGTCTTCTAAAATGATGTTTTACTCTTAAATTCTTTTAATTTATCTCAAAATTTATTGGAGTCGGGTCCGACGAGGTCAAGATTGCCGAGAGTACTTATAATTAATGTATAATTAGCAGGTAAAATAAACAGTATAATTACCTAACTGAACAATATAAATGAAAACAAAATCTTCTGCAAGCCGAATCTAGAAAGTAGATTCGGGCGTTAATTTTGATTGGAAACACTAGTAGGGAGTGAACAGTGAACATCAGAGCCGTCACTCATACCTAACTGTTTTTAGATAACGCTCTTTAATACTTGGTAGCTGCAATCGTTCATCTTAATTGTTTCTTTCCTTGTTAGCTCTTCATTAACTTAGTTAACAAAACTAGCAAGATTTCATTTTAAAACTTGTCTATATACTTAAAGACCTTGAGTTTAATTTGCACAAGCTATAGAGACTATTGCATAACTGGAAATTTAGAAACTCTCATATGCATGTATTGCTGATCTTGTTATAAACCACCAATATTCTTGTCACAATCCTCACATTTGTCTTTCAGGTGAATTGAAACATGGTACGATTTCTACTTCATGTCTCCCGTCTCTACTTCTTCTGATCAACTCTATAGATATGTTTTGAATAACTACATGGCTATTCTCCCTTGACAAATGTTCCTCATCTTAAACAGGATTATGAGACTGTTGAAGGAAAGGTTGATTGGCGTGGAGAGCCAGCTATAAAATGCAAGCATGGAGGAAAAAGGGCATCTTTATTTGTTCTAGGCAAGTACCATATTATATTATATTATCAAAGAAAACATAAGTATGTGAGCCATTATTCTAAAACACTTCTGTTGTGGTGTGTATGCAGGCATGACGGTGTTAGATAGTGCAGCAAATGTGACGTTGCAAGTTAATTTGGTGACATATCTCATTGGGGTGATGCATTTGGAGCCAGCAGATGCCGCAAATCAGCTAACCAATATGCTTGGCACCGTCCACATTCTCACTTGGCTCATTGCAGCTTTTGCAGATACTTATTTTGGAAGATACAGAGTTGCCATAGTTTCAGGATTCTTCGAGTTCTTGGTAGCTATATATTTGTTGCTTGCTTTGTTAAGTTGTTTCTGTACAATTTTCTAAATTTCTTTTCCTTAGTTTTATTTAGTTACTGATGTTTGAAGATTGAAAAACAATCAGATTATTGACCTAGAGCAAGAAATTTTGTGCAGGGAATAGCGCTGCTTACGATTCAGGCACGTTTCCCATCTATGAAACCACCGCCATGTAACGTCTTCAGTGAAGGTTCTAACTGTCAAAAGGTTGAAGGAAGCGATGCTGTGCTTCTCTTTATTGCTCTATACATGATAGGCATTGGCCTCGCTGGACTGAAAACTTCATTGCCGCCACATGGTGCTGACCAATTCGACGAGAAAGATCCCAGAGAGCTCGGGCAAATGGCCAGCTACTTCAACTATCTCTCGTTCTCTGTAGCTCTAGGTGGTTCTGTCAGCTTAACATTTATAGTCTGGATCCAAGACAACAAAGGGTGGGATTTGGGTTTTGGAGCCAGTTCAGCTTCTATTCTTTTTGGTCTGGTCTTGTTTTTAGTTCCTCTGCCAGTTTTCAGAATTCATGCTCCTCAAGAATCTTCTGCCATTACAGAAATCCTACAGGTTTGTAACTTTGGACAGGTCAATTATAACTTAGTTTGATTATATGCAATTAGGCGCAACGTTTTAATTGAATTTGTAGCGTATAATATTAGAACCAGTACTACAGTCCGCTTGATTTAAATTACAGCAGCCCGGCCCTATAGCTCTACTTGTTACAGGTATATGTTGCAGCTTTACGTAACAGAAAACTTAAACTTCCTGAAGTTCCTGCAGACCTCTATGAGATTTCTAAGGAAGACGAAGCATCTTTGGCAATAGAGTTTCTGCCTCACACTGATACTTTGAGGTTGTAACTTAAGAAGATTAAGCATTCCAATCTTGTGATAACGAATTACGAAATTAAGTTTATGGTGGCTCTCTCTCAAAGATAATAAATTCCATCCTCTTCAGGTTTCTAGACAAAGCAGCCGTCAGACCACCGTCGACAGTGCAACTTGAGAGACCAGAATCCATCAATCCATGGAAACTATGCAGAGTCACACAAGTTGAAAACGCCAAAATTGCACTTCGCATAATGCCCCTAGTCTTTTGCACCATCGTTATGACCCTTTGCATAGCTCAACTCCAAACTTTTTCGGTCCAACAAGGTCGAACAATGGACGCAAGAATCTTCAGATCCATTACACTCCCTCCAGCCTCTCTACAAGTCATTCCATACATAATCGTTACCGTCTTGGTTCCAATATACGACAGTGTTTTCGTTCCCATTGCTCGTAAAATCACAGGCCATCCCACCGGAATAACAAAACTTCAACGAATAGGCATAGGCCTGTTTCTTTCTTCTGTGTCCATGGCTATCGCCGGAGTGATAGAGGTGAAGAGAAAAGCCGTGGCGACAAGGCACAACATGCTCGACGCCGTCCCTGGTATTCAGCCATTGCCCATTAGCTGTTTATGGTTGTCAATCCAGTACATGATATTTGGCATCGCAGACATGTTCACATTCGCTGGTCTACTTCACTTCTTCTACGCAGAGACACCAAAAGGACTGAAATCAGTGTCTACTTGCTTTCTTTGGATCTCCGTGTCTCTAGGCTACTTTTCCAGCAGTATATTGGTTGAGCTAGTGAACAGCATAACGGCACATATTACGAAGAACAGAGGCTGGCTGGCCGGAAACAATCTTAACAGGAACCATTTGGAATACTTCTACTGGTTGCTTTCTATAGTAGTTTTGACCAATTTCTTTATTTATCTAATTGTTTCCATGAGGTATAAATACAGGCCTCAATACGATATGGTTTATGTATAGTCTTAGTCAGGCAAAATTACGAGAAACCAAGTAAACATTTATTCTTTTTCTCTCCGTGGGAAATTTGGTTCTTTCTACTGTCATTTTTAATTTTTGTTTTATATTTTTAGTTATTGATCGGATAAGATAAGATTTGCAATATAAAATTTTATTTAGTTGGAGTTTGTAATAAAAATAAAAAAAAACATGTTTAAAAACTCAATTGTCAATTGAAACATTATTAATTTTAAAAGTTAAAACTGTATTAAAAATGAAGGAAATATAAATAAGTTTTTTTAAAAAAGTTAAAATTGTATTAAAAAATGAACGAAATATAAATAAGAGTTTGAGTCTCATCAGTTAAAGCTAAGAGAGGGCAAAGCTCATCCCTAAAATAAACTAAGCAACGCCGGATTGGAACAACAATGAAACGACTCCATTGTAGACCCAAACAAAATGACTTAGAAAAGCTCTTTTAGGATAAAACTGTTTCTCTCATCTGTCTTCAGCTCCAGAAATTAGGGTGTGTGTCGCGAGGTTCTTTTCGACTCTCTCTACTCCCGATAGCTCTCCAAGTAAAGGTTTCTGTCTTATGTTTGTTTCTTCATCTGGTTCTTGATCATTGAAGTCTCCGATTTAGGTTCATGATGATTACTTTTCACTTCTTTTTCAGTCGTGCTGCTTATGTGTTAGTACCGGTGGAGCGAGCGATTGAGAGACTACGAGGACAAATATAACAACCTCCTCAGGTAAAGTTGGATATGATCTTCTTCTTTTTTAAATACGGACCTTTCATAAAATAGCAAAATCTGAATGTATTTCCTCTCTTCGATGTTGATTCTTCTGATATGCCACCACGAGCTTCCGAGGGCAAGAACGTGATAGAACCTGCTACTTCCAAAGTCTGCCTCAATTGTGTCAGGAAATTTATAGGTAAGGTCTTCCTTCTTTCTTTACTTTGTGTGATGATAATCACTTATTCTCCACAAACCCTCACACAAGCTCATCATTCAAAGACATAGAATTAGGGATTTCTGGGACAAGATTTGTTCGTGTGTGAAGTGAAGAAAAGAAGCACCTGGAAAAGTCGAAGAAAGAAGGAAAAAATTAAAGCAATCTGATGAATGACAAAACGCAGAGTACAGGGAGTTAAGGCATAAGTTAGACACGTGACAAGCATATGTGGAGACAAGCATATATAAAACACAACACTCCATTAAACATCAAGGAAATAATTTGATTGGCATGAACTTAAGAAGTAGTTGAGACTTCAAAGGGCACATGAATGAAACATGCAACAAAAATAAGCAGATGCGTAAACTTACATATATGTATATATAGATATATATGTATATTTGAGACTTTAAAGGGCACGTGAATGAAACATGCAACAAAAATAAGCAGATGCGTAAACTTACATATATATACATAGATATATATGTGTAGATATATATACATATATATCTATACATATATAGATTTATATGTATATACATATGTACAGATATATACATATATGTATAGATATATAGATATATACGAAAAAGAAACATTTCTTGCAGATATTTTAAGCAAATGGAAGCAGTCATAGCATATTTAGAAAATGTATTAGCCCAAAAAGAAATAGACCTAATCAATCAGCAACAACTCGTTAGAGCCATTACATTTTGCTAACGAAAACACGTGTTAGGGTTAACGGATCTTAAATTTATTTATACATTTACCACGCTTCTGCTGTGGAGCGCGCCCATACGCCCCTACTCGGGAGTTAGACCCGTCGAAACCCTAATTGTTCTGGGGACTCGAACCATAGATGTGTTTGATGTATAGCTAGCTCTGATGCCACTTTGCTAACGAAAACACGTGTTAGGGTTAACGGATCTCAAATGTATTTATGCATCTATATATATGTGTATATATATATATATCATACCAGTATCGGATTCCCTGAGGATCAGATTCTTGTAAATAATTGATTCGGGGGTATATTCCCGAGAAATCAACATATCTACTTTCAGTATTAGAGAGCTGAAATAGATCTCTCATTATCATTTGTTGCTGTTCTGCTTCTGGAGAAATAGTGTTTATCTCTTTTAAAATTTGTGGGGTAGAAGACGAACTAACAGTAATATTGGGTCGTAGTTCTACTTTAGCCTGTCTTAAAAATATCTCTTTCGGAGTCTCCTTTTCTTTAGGAATATCTTTCTTTGGGCTACAAGACCCAACAATATTTTCTGTTAGCCTGAGGCTGATATCTTCACAGTTTTCTACATTCATCTGCATGAGTTCACTGCCTCTTTTCAAAAGGCTAGCGACTTCTCGTGATATTCCAGGAAGATTTGCAATATCTATGAAATCAGACAAATTATCTTTAATATGTCGTAGTTCTTTATCCAACTTACGGATTTCTTC
>JAOSBN010000002.1:38633430-38648327 GCA_027563595.1 Erythroxylum suave
TTCTTATTTCAGGCTTAATTTTTTGTAATTTTTCCTGAATATCTTTTTTAGCTAAAAGAGGTATCATTACTTTATTATAAGTAATAAAAACTTCTAAGGCTCTTTCTTGAATATTTAATCCATAGAATAAATTATGATGTCGGGGTTTTATACCTAATCTTTGTAAAGTACTAACTTTAAATCCAGAATAATTAGATAAGGAAAAATTTTCATTTTGAATTTGTGTTAATTTTCTTTTATCTATTAATATTTCTTGTTTATATTCTCCAAATTGTTCTATTTGATTATCAATTATTGGTTCAATATTTTGATTATTTATGTTTTCTATTTCCATTTATTCTGTACCTTCTTCAGAGGTATATTTGGTATCGGTTATAATGAAGATGCTTTCATTAGAATCAATATTAAAATCATCCATTCTTATAAATTCTCCTGTGGTTATCACTTCTTCAATATCACTATCTATTTCTATTTTCTTTTGATTTTTCTCATTTCTTTTAGGACAATTATTAGCATAATGACCTATTTGTTTGCAATAATAATATCAACATTCTTTAAGAGTTATCTTCCTTCTTTTATAAGTAGCTTTATAAGCTTTTTTATATCCTTTTCTTTTATAATATCTTCCTTTTCGTTTTTTAAAGTAAGGTCTTTTATGTTTATAATGTTTCTTCTTTTTATATTTTCGTTTTAGCTTTCTATAATAATAAGGACTATCACATCCTATCATTATTGGCATCTTTGGTTTATCGCAACACAAAAAAATTCTTTTTCTTAATCCTTTAGTAGCTTTAGCTAAAATCGCATCAGCACACCAATTACTTAATTTATCTTTAACATGTTCTATTCGTTTTCCTAACGTATCTATGTTTCCAGGATTGTAGGTTTCTATTAATTTAGAACCCCATGGATCTGGAATTTTAGAAAAAAATAAAGGTAAATAAATGCTTGTATCTGTAACCTGATTATAAATATTATAATAATAATCTTGCAAAACACATATATATCTTTCTATTTCACATATGTCACATAGTTGTAGTTGCATCAAAGTAGTAGTATATCTGGTTATGGTATTAGGATCTTTAACATATTTACCTTCACCATGAAATTCTAATCTAAATGTTTCTACTACTCTGGTTATAAAATTATCAGGATCCGAATAAATCGATTGTTTAGTATCGTCATTTATGATTTGCCAAAATTGTTGGGCATTATTTAACAGAGTTTTTTCCATAAATCCTTTAGTTGTTTCAAAATCCATTTTGTTTACTACAACAGCTATTCTTAAGGCAGTTTCCCATTTTTCAATTGTTTCTTCTATATTAGCAATACAATCTAAATCTAAATAGATTCCAAATGGATTTATTATATCTACTTTCATCTTTTCGTAAGGTGTATATTTATCAGAACTAGTTCCTATACTTGATAATCTAGCATATCCTGTTACAGGTCTATTAAAACTTTGATTCTGTCTATATCTAATATGAGGATCAGTATTAGTACTAGGAATATCGATTATATTTAGATTTTCTGCTTTTATACCAATAGGTTTAATATTAATAAAATTATCTTTAAGATCTAAATTTTCAATTTGGGTTATTAAATTATCTACTTCAGGTATAGTATAGCTTTCATTTTCAGAACTACTTTCTGACGTCTCTTAGTTTTTCTAAATGAATGATAAATGGATTTTTAATTATTTCCTTTTTTTCTTCATCTTTTTTTCTATAGACATCATTTTTTTATCTTTATCCTTTTTAATAGTTTGATGATTTATTAAAGATTCTACAATATTGTAAAATCTTCTGACCATAATAAATTATCGTTTTCTGAGTTTCGATTAGTTCTTTATCTATTTTTTAAAAGTCTTCTTGATCCTTTAGCACTTTGAATTCAATGTCCATCATGAGTAGAGAAATAAAATAATATTATAATAAAGCTCAATTCAACACTAACAATCCAATAAGATAAGCATATCAATTTGTACAAAATAAACAAATCTAACAAACTTACAGAACTTTGTGTCTTCAACTCACCCATTGGCTCTGATACTAGCTACAGAGGAGGGGGTTCATATGTGTTTTTGTTTTTGTTTTCCAAATGGTTGTTGTCCAAATTATCCAAATTAGTATTTAATAAATCTATTCCTAATTTCTTTTCAACTTGAAAATCTATTATAGTCTTTCGTCCATATCTAGAATTTTTAATATATTCTAGAATTTGTATTTGTTTTATCATGAAATACATCATTGCTTTATAATCAGGTCTTCTAATATCTAAATCTTGGTTATTTTCTTTTTCAGCCAAATATTGAGATAATATTTCATTTATCAAGTTATCTATATTTTCTTCAGTAGACAAATCTAATAAAACTAATTGTTCTCCAAAAGCTTTGGCGTTCATTATAGGTAAATTTCTTATACTATTTCTTCATCATAACAGACTAATATTAAGAGAAAACTTCAAAATAGTTCCTTAGCCTACTTCTTACGCTTGAAGGTAGGAAACGAAATCAGGTTGTGCTAGATATTACTGAAGGATCTACAGGAGAGTTACCTATAGCAATATAGGTTGGGGCTAAAACGCTCGATAAAAGCTCCGTAGTGCAACCTGGTAATACTTTGGTCAAAACAAAGACATGTATAGAAGCGTGTTGGACCCTTTTCTCTTAATATTATTCTGTTATGATGAAGAAATAGTATAAGAAATTTACCTATAATGAACGCCAAAGCTTTTGGAGAACAATTAGTTTTATTAGATTTGTTTACTGAAGAAAATATAAATAACTTGATAAATGAAATATTATCTCAATATTTGACTGGAAAAGAAAATAACCAGGACTTAGATATTAGAAGACCTGATTATAAAGCAATGACGTATTTCATGATAAAACAAATACAAATTCTAGAATACATTAAAAATTCTAGATATGGACGAAAGACTATAATAAATTTTCAAGTTGAAAAGAAATTAGGAATAGGTTTATTAAATACTAATTTGGACAATAACCATTTGGAAAACAAAAACAAAAACATATATGAACCTCCTCCTCTGTATATATATATATATATATATATAACCAGAGTTCTTCACAAATACATACACAATACATTCAACTTATAGATGTACACTCATTTGATTCTATAAGAGAGAAAAAAACTTAGAGTGCTAGAGTACTTATCAAAGGGTACTAGGGAGTTATGCGGAACTCTTGCAGGTATTTGTAAAACACCCAATCTTTGTATTCTTCTCTTCTTGAAGCTATTGAAACTAGTGAGATTGAACCTTGGACGTAGATAGCTTTGTACTATCGAACCAAGTAAAATTCTTGTGTCTTCTTTACATTTTTGCAATTCTTTTTTTCTGTAAAATCAATTCAAAGCATCAACGATCATCAGTCTTGTTAAAAAAAAAACGAAAACCATACAAAGATCATAACAGGTTGGTATCAGAGCTCCAGGTCTCTGTCCACAGTTCTATTCATAAGTCAAGAATCCATCAAGAAGGAAGATTAAGAACAGAAATAAGTCTTTGCAAAGAACCTACAAAATGGTGGAAAAAGAGATGTAGGTCTTCTCTGGAAAGAAGGACTTCGCAATCTGGAGATTACAGATGCAAGCCCTGCTTGAATCCTACGAATGCTTTGGGGCCATAGATGCTACCTACGATGATGAGTCAGATCCTATGAAGAATTTGAAGAAGACAAGATTGGCACATTGTAAGCTAATGTTGTATCTTTCACCGATTGTCATCAGAAAAGTGAAAGATTGCAACATTGCAAAGCTATTATAGGAGAAATTGGATGAGATTTACTCTAAACGCTGCCTACCAAACAAGATGACCTTGCTGCACAATCTTGCAAATTTCAGAATGAATACAACAGTAACCCTGTAAAACAACTTGCATTATTTCTTCAAACTAATTCGGGATCTTGAAGCAACAGGAGAGAAATTCAGAAGAACACCAAGCAGTGGTGATTCTAAAGTCACTTCCACAAGAATACAATGGATTTAGAAAAGTGGTCAAACATGCTAGTGGTGACGCTCTAACAATGAAGAAGGTTCTTGATTCCTTGATGAAGTGATAGACAATAATCACTTTAAGAAAAAACCAGAGGTGATGTTCTTAGACAATAAATCCAAGAGCAAGCCTGCTGCAAGTGGTTCAAAGAAAGGTGGTGGACAGAAAGCTAAAGGAAAGGGAAAATAGAACAAAAGTGACGATGACAAGAAAAAGAATAAAGCTCAAGGTAAAAAAATGCTACTATTGTGATAAAGTAGGACACTTTCTAAGGGATTGCCGGAAGAAAAAGAAGGACAAAGAGGCATAGAAAGGTGATGCTGGAAATGTTGAGAAGCTTGAAGAATCTAGTGGAGAATAGATTATTGCCATGGCAGCCGAAACAAAAGAGTTGTCAATAAAATGGATTCTAGACTTAGGTTGCACAATGCACGTGACTCCCCACAGGGAATAGTTTTCCTCTTTTGAGAACTTGACAACCAAAGTAAGAATGACAAATGCAGGGAAGTAAGATATCCAACGAATTGACAATGTTTCCATCAAGATGCATGATGGAAAGAGGTGAACATTGAGCAATGTGAGATATATCCCTAGAGTTAGAAGAAATCTTCTATCGGAATGTATCTTTGACAAGCAAGGATACAAGATAAGGTCCAAGGATAGTTTGAGAGAAATCATCAAGGATGGTAAAGTGGTCATAAGGGCAATTAAAAGAGGGGGTTTATACTTTGTTATAGGCACTACAGAAATTAACATAACAACTGAGGAGAAGGAGCTGAACTCAACTATTCTATGGCATGTAAGACTAAGACATATAGGAAATAAAAGCCTCAAACACCTAGGGCAACAAGGACTGCTGCCAAGCACAACAATGAAGAAGATTGAGTTCTGTGAGGGATGTATTATAGGGAAATATCACAGAACCCCTTTCCCAAGGATTGTAAGAAGAGCCACCAGAAACATGGAATATGCCCATAGTGATCTATGGGGGCCAGCTCAGACTCAAACTTTGGGAGGTAAGAGGTATTTCATGTCTGTTATTGATGACAGGTCAAGGAAATGATGGATATATCTCTTGAAGATTAAGGATGAAGCACTACAGGCATTTGTGAAGTGGCACACCCTGATGGAAAATCAAACAGGAAAGAAGCTGAAGTGCTTAAGAACAAACAATGGGCTGAGTTCTGCAACAAAGAGTTTAATGACCACTATGAGCAGAAGGGAATTCAGAGGCACAGAATTGTCAAGTCTACACCTCAACAAAATGGAGTAGCAGAAAGATTGAACAAGGCCCTACTTGAGAAGATTAAATGCATGTTACTGTCTTCAGGCCTATCTCAAGCTCTATGGAGGGAAGCTATCAAAACAGCAGCCTACTTGACAAACATACTACCAACATCTGCAAATGAGTATAAAACTCCTGAAGAGGTATGGAGTGGTTCTAAACCCATTTTAACTCATTTGAAACCTTTTGGTTGTAGTGTTTATGTTCATAAAATAGAAGGGAAGCTTGAACCTAGAGCAGTCAAAGGGTTATTTTTAGGACATTTTGAAGGAACTAAGGGGTACAAAGTCCTAATTCTACATTCCGGAGCCTACAAGACTCAAATAAGCAGAGATGTAGTATTCAGGGAAACTAAATTCCCACTGCTGAAGCAAAAAAATGGAGGAATGGATATCCAAGAAGAAGTCCTACAGTAGGTGGGTTCAAACAACAGTCTGAACGCTTTCTATGTCCCAGCCTCCACATATGAAAGAAATGAAGCTGAAGCAACTACTGAACAGACAACTCCAACAGGATAAGAAACTATGGAAGATCCTAACTCTCAGGAGGGAACAGAACAAGAAGAGGAAGCTACAGAAGCTCAACAAACTAATGTGCAAGATTATCAACTAGTCAGAGACAGGGAACCAAGGCAGAGAATATCAAACAGAAGGTATATTGAAACTAACCTAGTTGAATATGCTTGTTTGGTTGCAGATGTACTTAAATCAGGTGAACCAAAAACATATTAGGAAGCAATGAAGAAGGTTGATGCAGAACAGTGGAAGAAAGCTTACCAAAGTGAATATGCCTCTTTAATGAAGAATGAGACTTGGAAGCTAGTTCCTAAGCCAACAAATGCTAAACTGATTGAATGTAAGTGGATATTTAAGCTAAAAGATGGAATAACTGAAGCTGATCCAAAGATCTACAGGGCCAGGTCAATGGCAAAAGGCTTCAGACAAAGAGAGGGAGTAGATTACAAGGAAATCTTGTCTCCTATGGTTAAGTTCAAAATAGTAAGAATACTTTTGACCAAGCTACATTGAAGGAATGGGAGATACACCAGATGGATGTAAAGACAGCATTCCTATATGGAAGGCTAGAAGAAACCCTTTGTATGAAGCAGCCTATAGGCTTCACAGATAAGAAGAATCCAGATCATGTTTACTTGCTGGAAAAATCTCTATATGGCCTAAAGCAAGCTCCTAGGCAATGGAACACAAAATTCCATGAGGTAGTGACAGAAATAAAGTTCAAAAGAAGCTCCTATGACTATTACCTATACTACAAGGATTTAGAGAAGGAGGAAGTGGTCTATATGTTGGTGTATGCAGATGACCTAATCATCACAGGAAAATTAGTGCAGAAGATCCAAGAGGTAAAGAATGCTCTAAGGCACAACTTTAATATGAAAGACCTAGGGAAGGCGTAGAAGCTACTAGGTATGCAGATCATAAGGAATGAAGCAGAGGGGAGCTATGGTTGATTCAAAAGGACTACATCAGGAAGGTCCTATCTAAATTCAACATGGAAGATGCTAAGCCTAGCTCTGCTCCAATTGCCACCCACTTACAACTGACAGCTGCTAAAAGTCCAGCAACAGAAGCATAATAGAAACAAATACAGAAATATCCTTGTGATGTACGTATAGGTTGTATATTGTATATCATGATATGCACTAGACCTGACTTAGCGTATATAATCAGCCTACTTAGCATATTTATGGCTAATCCAAGTCTAGAACACTTGCAGGGATTCAAAATAGTACTTAGATACTTAAAGGGAACCCTAAATCATGGTTTATGTTTTTCAAATCTAACCTACAATTATACAAACATACAAGTTTATATGGATATGTAGATGCAGATTATGCAGCAGCTAAGGATACACCCAAGTCACTGTCAGCATATTATTTCACATTCTCAGGCAACACAGTAAGCTAGAAGGTACAACAATAATCAGTGGTATCCCTATCAATAATAGAAGCAGAGTATTAAGCAATCACAAAAGGCCTGAAGGAGATAATATGGCTAAAGGGGCTACATTCAGAAATCAAAGTTCAAATCATAGAGAGAACAATCTACACAGATAGTCAGAGTACACTTTACCTGAGCATGGATCCAGTACTGCATGAAAGGTTGAAACACATAGATGTCCAACTCCACTTCATCAGGGACAAGATCAACAATGGAGAAGTTGACCTGAAGAAAATAAAAGGAGAACAAATTCTATCAGATTTTGGGACAAAAATGGTTTCGATAAAGAAATTTATTTGCTGTAGAGATCTTCTACAGATAAATGAAGCACCTTGAAGAAGGAACAAAACTTACCAGTTAATCTCGCAACTTTGGTGAAGCTAAGGTTTCGGTTTCAAAATCAAACATGAATTGAGGAGATGAGTGAAGATTTCTAGAGAATGAGGGAATATTTGTGATGGTAATCACTTATTCTCTACAAACCCTCACATAAACTCATCATTCAAAGACATAGAATTGGGGATTTCTAGGACAAGATTTGTGCGTGTGTGAAGTGAAGAAAAGAAGCATCTGGAAAAGTCGAAGAAAGAAGGAAAAAATTAAAGCAATTTGATGAATGACAAAATGCAGAGTACAGGGAGTTAAGGCATAAGTCAGACACGTGACAAGCATATATGGAGACAAGCATTTATAAAATGCAGCACTCCATTAAACGTCAAGGAGACAATTTGATTGGCATGAACATAACGAGTAGCTGAGACTTTAAAGGGCACATGAATGACACATGCAACAAAAATAAGCAGATGCGTAAACTTACAGCAGACCAATATATATATATATATTGGTCATGTAACCAGAGTTCTTCACAGATACACACATAATACATTCAACTCATAGATATACACTAATCTGATTCTATAAGAGAGAAAAAAACTGAGAGTGCTATAATACTTATCAAAGGGGTACTAGGGAGTTGTGAGGAACTCTTGCAGGTGTTTGTAAAACACCCAATATTTGTATTCTTCTCTTTTTGAAGCTAGTGAAACCAGTGAGATTGAACCTTGGAAATAGATGGCTTTGTGCTATCGAACCAAGTAAAATTTTTGTATCTTCTTTACATTTATGCTATTCTTCTTTTGTACAAAAATCAATTCAAAGCATCAACCATCATTAGTGTTGTTAATAAAGAAATAGAAAACCATACAAAGATCATAACACTTGCTCTATTTTAATAGTTGATTCTCCATGAGACTACTAGATTAGGGCAATGTGCGTCTAACTTGGTGGAGCATAGGATTTTCTCTCAATTGTGTATAGAGCAGAAGTTGTTATTTTGAAATTGATAAGATTTCTCATCGCGTGTTTAGATAAGATTTATTGGCTACTAAATAATCTACGGAAAACACAAACCAAAAACATAGAAGAACACTTAGAAATACAGAAATGCAAATAAAAAAACTATAAATATAAGTCTGATTACAACAGAAACAACTAAATGTGTTTTAACATATTGTTCCTTTTTTTTTAATTAAAACGGCAACAAGAAACAAAAATAAACATCCACTAAATTTACATCTATTAAATTATTCCCATATTATATATTCAATTTAATGTCTTTGGTTTTTGTGAGTTTTTTCTTTTTATTTCAAATTCAATTCTGACTTATTATAAATTTTTTAATTTTTAATTTAATTAATAAGTTTATATATAAATTAATATTTCAATGATATAATTGAGACATATTGTCATTGATTTATGAATATATAAAATTAAAATTAAAATACTTACTCATTTTTTTAAATGAAAACAACTAAAATCTCGTTTTTAAAGAAAAATACAAAATTTTTATAAAATTTATATTGAAATTAAATCAAATAAATATACAATATAACTCTAATAAAATTTTAAATAAATTAAACATTAATTAAGTTAGAATTATGTAATTCTAATAAAAATTTAAATAATTAATTAAGTTCGAATTCTTTAATATCATCTTCATATTATATTCAAAAAGGAATTATCATTTTTAATGTAATAAATAATTAAAATAGATTCCCATAAAGTAATAAAATTTATCAAAATTAAAATTTTCTTTAACTTTTAAAAGTTCTAAAATCTTGAAGAATTCCTAATTGATAAAGAATATAATTTCATGTTTATTAAGATGAATTATGATTCTCAAACAAATATTTGTATAAAAATAAAACAAAAAACATTGCTTTAATAATTAAAATATATTTAAAACAAATATTAATTTAAAAATATTTATTATTATTCTTACCATCATTCCATATTTTAATATCAGGTTAGATGGTCTCACTTTATCTAAACGACTCTAAATTCAGATCCAAATTCTTGGAGCATACTAAAATCTTAAGCTATTATGACTCCTCTTCCTCAACTTCACTAATACCCTAAATATTATATAATATATTAAAATAAATTTAATTAATTAAAAATAATTTATTTTAAAATTTTATCTGATGTATAATTGTTTTCGATATAATAATATATCTATATTAATATTAATAAAATATTTCAATATGAAATATAAAAATAGAATCGATCGTCACCTTTATTCCTTGATCTCCCCAATCTACCCAAGGGACATCCAGTTCAGTTCTGGTCTACGACAATTTAACCTTTGAATGCCCTCTTCACTCTCTCATTAGAAGCTTCACCTTTCTGAGTCTCCTAGTTTTGTCTCTGCCATCCACTCCATGTTTATGGATATCCCCGAAACAGCTACAGCAACGACTGCCCAAAAGCACTTTTATTCGGTGTGGGCAGTCCCACCGGAGGACGTTGCATCGAGAGCCAAGGAGTTGACGGAGGGTCTGAGGTCGGAGTTTGGTGGGCCCCATTTTGAGCCACATGTTACTGTTGTCGGAGCCATCGCTTTGACGGAGAACGACGCTTTGGACAAGTTTCGATCCGCTTGCGAGGGACTCAAGGCTTATACTGCCACCGTTGATCGTGTGGCCACGGGAGCTTTCTTTTATCAGTGTGTTTACCTCCTGCTTCATCCAACTTCTGAGGTGAGAGTTCGTTGTAACTCTGATTGCTATAGAAAATGCTCCTTGTATTTGATTTGTGTGTTGCTTCTTCCTGTGGATGCTAATAATTAATTTATTTATTTGTAGACATATCATTAAATCCCAACTTTGAATTTTTACTACGTGTTTGGACTTCGTTGTCTGAATTGATCTTGCAATGCTTTTGATCTAATGATTAACTGCCCCACATGTCAGAATGGGTTGGCTTTGTGCTATTTTTCTCTGATACAGTGAGCATCTCGGTTTTCTGCCTTTTTCATTCCAGGTAGTGGAAGCAAGCGAACATTGTAGTGGACATTTTGGCTACAAGCGGTCTACTTGTAAGTTCTTCGACCAAGGGAAAGTTTTCTTTTTCCCCGTCTTCTTAATTTTCGAGCTTTTGTCATCTTTTAAACTCAAGCAGTATGTAAGTAGTGTCTCTCCAGAGGATCTTTGCAGCTCTTGGTGATGGCTTTGTAAGTAGCAGGAAAGAAAATGCTTTGATGATTTTTTTATGCAGAGATGTATGCCAAAACTGATAGTCCCTGCGTTTAAACCAACGTTTCAAGTTCTTGGGTTCTGCTTCATAGCCATCTTCCTTGTTATACGAATGAAGTATTTCTTAGACTTTTCAAACATACACTGAATTATTAAATGGTTGATTTTCATCGATAAAAGAAGCTTCTGCTTGGACTCGCTGTTTGTACATATTCATCCTTTTGCTGCTGATGTTAAAATTTAGGAATTGGATGTTGGTAGGTTAGAAAATGACAAAGCGACTATCAAACTTTTGTAGCTTTATTTTCTGTTTCTAGTTTTTGGTTTGAGGTGAAGGACTTTACGGAGGGACTGATGTTTACAAAGCCTCCCAGTTCAGAATCTCTTAAGGATTCAACTTGTCAATTTGCATGCCTAATGCTCATTTATTGCGTAGTCTTGGATTTACAGAGTTACTTAGAGAAATCCTGCAAAAATATGTTTTGGATATGAGAGAAACTTACCATCTGCCTTATACTATGGAAATTACTTTCGTTGGACTTGTTCATATCAATCCCTCAAGTTAGAAGCTCGTTATCTTGCTATTTGTCATAATTTGCTAACAATTAGCTCGGGTATCATTACAGCTTATATGCCGCATCTTAGCCTACTTTATGGGGATCTAACGGATGATGAGAAGAAAAGAGCTGAAGAAAAAGCTAATAAACTTGATGACAGTATCAACGGACTGACCTTCAAGATAAGTTGCCTTCAATTGTGGAAAACAGACACTGAGGACAATACTCTGAAATCATGGGAAAAACTTGCAGAACGCAGTCTCAGTTCCAACTAATAGTCGTACTATTTTAAGTGCTTTGGATTTGGAATAAAAGTGTGTACTTGTCTGACTGCTACTTACAATTTGGCATTGTCAGAAAGCAGTCAGGTTTTTGTATAAATTTTGCTAAAGCGACATATTATCGAAAGATCTGGTAATTGCAGGGCTTTGTCCAGTTTATTCAAAGATTGTTTTCATGGTATGTATAGTGGTATGATGGCCCTATTGAATTATGAAGCTGCTAAGAACAGGAAAACAAACCCTACAACGAAGCAAGAAGATAACGACTTGACATTTTTTAGATAATTATTTCTGTAATTTATATGTTGTAAAGCCAATAGCACCACCACTTATTCAGTTATTTACATACTGAGGCTGAATGATAAATTCACTTAACCTGACTCATCCAGTGATGACTATTCACATTAGGAGCTTTGCAACACAATGATAACTTCCTGGATAATCAATTCTACTAAGCTCTCAATTGCTAGAAAAGTTTTATGGTTTGACTTTGCCCTTAAGATCAAGAATTCAAAAAGTAGGTTCCATGGATAAGCTTTTCATTTAGCAGATTTATGGGAAGCTAACACAATTTTCTAAGAGGTCAACTAAATATTAACAAGAAGAAAAACTCTTCAACTTACAACAACAAAACAACACGAGAACAAGAAACTTAATGATGAAATAAACACCAAGATTTACATGAAATTTCCTTTAGTGTAGAGAGAAAAACTACAAGTCAAATCGACAAATAAATCCACTGAAATCAATAAAGATTTACAAAAATTGATCTCTCATCTAACAAGTTTGAGGATTGAAATCAAAATTGGTATCAAAATCAACGACACTCAAACTAATCCCGAAAACAATCAAACAATTATGAGAATCTAACACACCATTTGCCCTCTCTCTATTTTTTCTCACTTTTAGATGTTATGGCGGTACTTTATACAAAAACTTACGTCTTATACTCTATTCTATCACAAAATAAGGTTTTCTATAAAAGTAACAGTGTATCTTCAACACTGCCTCATTCGCAATTGTACACAATTATAGAGAATTACACGGTCTTCATATATGGCCATGTATCTTCCACAGGTGTGTACATTGATTGTGTATGTCTTCGATCTTCACACGTTTACAAAGACCTACATGATTGTTCCACACAACCATATATGTCAAAACACGGGTGTTTAGCACTCTAAACGGTCGTGTATCTCTCCAAAAGAGATTTTTACATCTTTTTTTCGCTTATTTGTCATTCATACGAACAGTAAATCTATAAATGATCACCCAAAGTCTCAAAATAGGGTTGGAAAAGATACATTATCTAGCCCAAATATGGGGAAGATGCGTTATTCTCGATCATCTACTTAAGATACATCTTGACAAGCTTACTACAAAGTACATGTTTATTTTTAGGAATCATTTTAGTCAACATATCAACAACATTCAAATCTATATAAACCTTCTTCAACATCAATTATCGCTCTTTTATCACAGACCTCAACCCGATGTAGACCTTTGAAGCTGTGTTTCATCAACTGTTGGATCCAATTGCTCTCCTTTGCTTATTATCTTCAATGGATTAATTTTCAGTACTGCCTAGATGTGGTTCATGTAACTCATCATTATCAGATGGTATCTTATCACTTTATCTAAACAACTCTAAATTCAGATCCAAATCAACATAGCAGAGCAAAATCCTACAGCTATTATAACTATAAGCTCCCAAACTTCACTTATACCTTAAATATTATATAATAGATTAAAATAAATTTAATTAATTAAAAATAATTTACATTTAAAATTTGATATTATTGTTATCAATATGATAAAATAATAATATTAATATTAATAATAAAATTTTCAATATAAAAAATAAAAATAGAATCATCACCTTGGATCTCCCCAATCCTTTAATCTACCCAAGGGACATGAAGTTCAGTTCTGGTCTACTGCCTCTTCACTCACTCATTAGAAGCTTAACCTTTCTGAGTCTCCTAGTTTTGTCTCTGCCATCCACTCCATGTTTATGGATATCCCCGAAACAGCTACAGCAACGACTGCCCAAAAGCACTTTTATTCGGTGTGGGCAGTCCCACCGGAGGACGTTGCATCGATGGCCAGGAAGTTGATGGAGGGTCTGACGTCGGAGTTTGGTGGACCCCAGTTTGAGCCACATGTTACCGTTGTCGGAGCCATCGCTTTGACGGAGAACGATGCTTTGGACAAGTTTCGATCCGCTTGCGAGGGACTCAAGGCTTATACTGCAACCGTTGATCGTGTGGCGATAAGAGATGGTGGTGGAGTTGTCCTCCTGCTTCATCCGACTTCTGAGGTGAGACTTCGTCGTAACATTGATTGGTATGCAAAAATGCTTCTTCTTGTTAATTTGTGTGTCACTTCTTCCTGTGGATGGTAATAATTAATTAATTTATTTGGGGACATATTATTGGATGAATCTAACTTTGTTCCATTAAATCTCAACTTTGAATTTTTATTACGTGTTTTGGATTTTGTTGTCGGAATTGATCTTCCAATGCTTTTGATCTCCACATGTCAGAATGCGTTGGCTTTGTGCTATTTTCCTCTGATGCAGTGAGCATCTCGGTTTCTGCCTTTTTCACTTCAGGTAATGGAAACAAGGGAACATTGTAGTGGACATTTTGGCTACAGGCACCCTACTCGTAAGTTCTTCGACCAAGAGCAAGATTTCTTTCCCTCTTCTTAATTTTCAAACTTATGTCATCTTTTGAACTCAAACTGTATGTAAGTAGTGTCTCTCCAGAGGATCTTTGCATCTCTTGGTGATGGCTTTGTAAGTAGCAGGAAAGAAAATGCTTTGATGCTTTTTTTATGCAGAGGTGTATGCTAAAACTGATGCTGCCTGCGGTTAAACCAACGTTTCAAGTTCTTAAGTTCTGCTTCGTAGGCATCTTCCTTGCTATAGGAATGAAGTGTTTCTTAAACTTTTTAAACATACACTGAATTATTGAATGGTATTTTCATCGATAAAAGAAACTTCTGCCTGGACTCGCTGTTTGTATGTATTCATCTTTTGCTGCTGATCTCAAAATGTAGGAATTGGATGTTGATATATTGGAAAATGACAAAGCGACTATCAAACTTTTGTAGCTTTATTTTCTGTTTCTAGTTTTTGGTTTGAGGTGGAGGACTTGGCGTACGGACTGATTTTACTGAACATCCCAGTTCAGAATCTCTTAAGGATTCAGCTTGTCAACTTGCATGCCTAATGCTAATTTATTGCTTAGTCTTGGATT